>JAJMFI010000556.1:72516-85808 GCA_030574595.1 Ruyongia chambardii
TTTTTTTTTTTTTTTTTTTTTTTTTAATTTGATAATCTTCGAGGTTTGAAGATAACTTGAGATTATCATTATCTACTAAAACGTTTTAGATTAGATTTCAAAAGCATTCATTGCACTCTAAATTTAGACAAAACTTGATTGTTATTTTGTCAATTAAACTAGAGGATAAAGAATTATAGGATGGTATGTACTAATAAATGTCTTTAAGGATACAGTTCACGTCAGTTTAAGGAGAATCAGGCTGTTGCAGCTTTATTGATAGGGAGTAATATGATTTATGACAAGGGGCTGATATATCATGTATTCCCTATATTATCTTGTTCACCATAATTTCTCAAGCATCATACCTAATAAATTGATTTCGGACTATCAATGTCTTGTTCGTTGTTGTTCTATCTTACTAACAATTGACTTGTTCCCCCTTTTGTTTCAAATAGGCTGGTGCTTTAGAAAATGCTCGTAAAGAGATCAAACGTATCTCATTAGATGATGATAATGAATCCTTGTATGGTTCAATTTACTCAGTTTCTGGTCCTGTTATCATTGCTGAAAACATGATTGGATGTGCTATGTACGAATTAGTTAAAGTTGGACATGAAAATTTAGTGGGTGAAGTTATTAGAATTGATGGTGATAAGGCAACAATTCAAGTTTATGAAGAAACTGCTGGTGTTACAGTTGGTGATCCAGTCTTAAGAACTGGTAAACCTTTATCAGTTGAATTAGGACCTGGTTTAATGGAAACTATTTATGATGGTATTCAAAGACCTTTAAAAGCCATTAGAGAAGCCTCTAATTCTATTTATATTCCAAGAGGTATTGATATTCCATCATTAGATAGAACAATTAAATATGATTTTACTCCAGGTAAATATAAAGCTGGTGATCATATCAGTGGTGGTGATATCTTTGGTTCCGTCTTTGAAAACTCTTTATTAGATGATCATAAAATCTTATTACCACCAAGAGCTCGTGGTACTGTTGTTTCAATTGCTCAAGCTGGTTCATATACAATCGAAGAACCTTTATTAGAAGTAGAATTCAATGGTAAGATCTCCAAGTATTCAATGTTCCATACTTGGCCTGTTCGTGTTCCAAGACCTGTTGCTGAAAAGTTAAGTGCTGACTACCCATTATTTACTGGTCAAAGAGTTTTAGATTCTTTATTCCCATGTGTTCAAGGTGGTACTACATGTATTCCAGGTGCCTTTGGTTGTGGTAAAACTGTTATTTCCCAATCTCTATCAAAATACTCCAACTCTGATTGTATTATATATATTGGTTGTGGTAAGTTTTTTTCTTTTTTCTTTCTTCTCGATATCCGTTTACCTCTTCTTTTTATCGAAGAGTTTGAAAGGATTAGGAGTTATATTCCTCTATTTAACATTTTGAGCAAATTACTAACAATCAAAAAAATTTGAAAATAGGTGAACGTGGTAATGAAATGGCTGAAGTCTTAATGGAATTCCCAGAATTATTCATTGAAATAAATGGTAGAAAAGAACCAATCATGAAACGTACAACTTTGGTTGCTAATACCTCAAACATGCCTGTCGCTGCTAGAGAAGCTTCTATTTATACTGGTATTACATTAGCAGAATACTTCAGAGATCAAGGTAAGAATGTTTCTATGATTGCTGATTCTTCTTCAAGATGGGCTGAAGCTCTAAGAGAAATTTCAGGTCGTTTAGGTGAAATGCCTGCTGATCAAGGTTTCCCAGCTTATTTAGGTGCTAAATTAGCTTCTTTCTATGAAAGAGCTGGTAAAGCCATTGCATTAGGTTCACCAGATCGTGTAGGTTCAGTATCCATTGTTGCTGCTGTTTCACCAGCTGGTGGTGATTTCTCAGATCCTGTTACTACCTCAACATTAGGTATTACTCAAGTCTTCTGGGGTTTAGATAAAAAATTAGCTCAAAGAAAACATTTCCCATCTGTCAATACATCAGTCTCATACTCCAAATATACTAATATCTTAAACAAATATTATGATCAAAATTTCGCAGAGTTCCCAACTTTAAGAGATAGAATGAAAGAAATTCTATCAAATGCTGAAGAATTAGAACAAGTTGTTCAATTAGTTGGTAAATCATCTCTATCAGATTCAGATAAGATTACATTAGATGTTGCCACTTTAATTAAAGAAGATTTCTTACAGCAAAATGGTTATTCCTCTTATGATGCATTCTGTCCAATTTGGAAAACTTATGATATGATGAGAGCATTTGTTGGTTATTATGACGAAGCTCAAAAATCCGTTGCAAATGGTGCTATTTGGTCAAAATTATCAGAACAAACAGCAGATGTTAAGCACTCTGTCTCCTCTGCTAAATTCTTTGAACCAAGTAAAGGTGAAGCTGAAGGTAAAGCTGAATTTGAAAAGTTGATACAAAGTATCTCTGATAGATTTGCAGAAGCAAGTGATTAAATTTGATATTTAATGAATTAATATGAAAAGCAGTTTCCTATCTTATCTTTTTATTCTACTTTTGTTACTGTACTCCTTACTTTACCATTTGTCTGTCATACTTTTATTTACATTTGTCATAATGTTAAACTTAATATACTTACTTACAAGATATGTGTATCTGTTTACTGTATAATATAGAAATGACTTTTTAGTGTAACTCAATTATAAATTACAATTAACTGATTTTATTATCCGATTTTTTGACCTTTATAAATTGTAGTATATTAATCATAGTCCTTATGTATTTATAATATATATCCATTGAAACAATATGTTACTGTAAATTAGCTAGCTTATAATTGTTATCGTCATTATCTTGGACCTGGAGAATTAGAAACTTTCTCAATAACTCTTAATATACTGATAGTAAATGTGATAACCCACATTGCTAAAGCAATAAATAGGAAAGATGATAATGCTCTTTGCTTTTGACAAATAGTTTCAATTTTAGGGTACTTAGAATTTACATCAACTGCACAAACCCATTGTCCATCAAAAAGAGTATTAAAACTCAAGGAAAGATTTGCACTAGCAAATATAATAAATAATAAATCTAAAAGAATTAATCTCATTTTAGATAGTGGATCCCTAATGCCTAAAGGCTTTGATTTAAATTCATCATATGCAATATACACTAGGTAAACCATTGCAATACTTTGAACACAAATAGCCATGATCGTACTTGGCTGTTGTTCAATTGATTCAGCAGAAGATTCAATTAATACATCATATTTCTCTCGTGAATTTTTAAAAATTGAACAAGCTAATGAAAGTGCAATAGCACTAAGAATGAATATAATGACTCTAAAGAATAATGGTAAGTAGTTATTGTAAAGATATATCTTCTTGAAATAAGGACCCCATTCATCTTTTCTCTCAACAGACATCCAATAACCTGCCTTAGATCTTGTTTTTGAGTAGTCCTTTTCATCAATACTTTCGGAATCATTATCTTCATCAGAATCAACATCATCATTATTGTTATTATTATTTGTTGATTTTGATCTCGATTTTGCTTTTGAAACTCTATTTGAAGATGAAAATCCAAAATAATACCATTTAGACTTCTTATAGGATGATCTCTTGGAAGAAATATCATTATTCAAGCATTTCCTTAATCTTTCATCACCTTTCCATCTTCCTTTTAAATCAGGAAAGGTATTGAACTCGTTGATTTCTTGATTTAGTACACCCTTTGCATAAGCAGGAGTCGAATCCAATGTATTTAGAAACTTACCCCAGTTATTATCCAATGAAGAAATATAGGGATCTATTGGTTGGTTGCTAGAATCCCTCATAAGCTTATCTATATTAGGGTCATTTGCAATAGAGTTCAGTACATATGGGGGTATCGTTGTTGCAATATGTGAATAAGTATTCAAATGATCTTGATGATATGGGTTTATCAAACTTGAAGTACTAGATTTATTAAAGTTGGCCCTTTTGTAATGAATATTCGAGTTTCCATTCCTCTGATCCTGTTTATTTGTATTAGGACTAAGTTGAGAATCTGATTTCGGTATCATATATTTGTTAGCATTTGTATTGATGGAAGGTGAAGATGAACTTTGAGTATTTATATTAGCTTTGTTGATATTATCATGAATGTGAGCCCTTAGAGGCATCGATGGTACATCTGATCTAAAACTTGAGAGATAATCATTTGGAGACGGAGTAGACGGATTCAATTGACCATTAGATCCATTAAGTTTTAGCTGTCTTTCAACATCATCTACCTGTATTTTTTCCATTGTTGCTACTTGAGCTTTGATATAGGGGAAATAGTAATAAAAGATATATAATTAGATAGCAGGGAAAAGCCAAAGGAAGGGTTGAAAAATAGGAAATAGGTAATTGGTTTATTGTTTGATTATGTTAGCTACTCAAATCCAATATTTCAATATATTTTAAAGGTGTATGGTATTTTTGAATGTTGGTATTTAATACGATAAATCGTAGACGTTGGCTTTACTTGTTTTAATTTTAATTTCGTACTTCTGTTTTGTGTCAGGAAATGTGAGAATATACCCAAATTTTTTAAGCTATTCGATAATCTGTTAACTCTGCTTCATATATGGTAATGAGAAATCATATGTATGCTAGTTATCTGTTAAAATGTATTATAATTAGTTAGATAGGTTCTATTCATCTATTTGGATATGCTTACTCTTTTAATAGGCTCAGTGCTTCTACTACGAGTATTAATGATGCATCAACTTTATCAAATAAAATCAACATGATGCACTCAAACAAGAAAAAGGGCTAATCCTTTCCAGATTTCCGAGTAATGGTAGTATTAGCTTCTATTCAGTCTATTATTAGGATATATAGTAATACCATTCAATACCTATCAACTGAATAGCCCATTGGATACCTAATACCACCAGTTCAAACATAGCCGTGTGCGTCAGTAGTGATATACAGGAAATTTCCGCATCCAAACACCAGTTTTGCAAACTACGAAATTGCTACTGCTACTGCTGGTACTGAAAGGAACTACTGCTGTATCACTATATAGTCTCTTTACTTGCTACTTGATTACTTGTTGATTGATTAGTTTCATTATTTAAGCTTGCCTTTATTGTCAGGATCTTTCGTTCATTGGTTGTATTTTTATTCTATTCTATTGCAGCTTTCTTCCTCATTGCTCCATTGACTTGATTTCTAATTGGTGAACTCTTATCGTCCTTCACAAGATCAAATATATTTAAAACTTCTCTATCATTTACTCTCAGAATTCTTCTTAAAAAATTTAGATCTATATTTAATTCTAAAGATCATGTTTTCTATATCACTTGTTGCTAGACCTTCATACTGGTCTTCTTCACCTCTCGTTAATTCTACTTTTACATTTAAAAGATCATTGCTATTGTTGCCTTCACAAGATGCAAGTGATCAAAGTTTGGCTAAAATCTTAGTGATTCCAATAACAACAGACAAATCATTTATTTATTTTAAATATAATCAAGATCGACTATTGAATTCTAAGTCAACATTAGTCAAGTTAGAGAATAAAGCTTCAAATTGGGCTTTGAAGATTTGGAATAATTTAAAATCATCTAAAAAATCTTACAATATAAAGATCGTCTCAGGTGTTAATAAATTTCTAGATCAAATACCTTGGACAGAAGATAGTTTAAGATCAATCCCATCAAGATCAGCCTTACTAAGACAGGCAAAAGAAAAGAAAACAACAAGTACAAATGGACCTCCAAACTTTAATATTTTGTTATCGAGCAAGGAAATTGCTACAAATTTGGAATACTCTTTATTGACCATTCCTGTCCTTTTTCCAGGTACAATAATCTCAACTGCAACTCTAAAGGATGAATTATTATCTTTGTCAATTCATGGTCAAACATATCACAGAAAACAGGCTATTTATAATGCTATCGGTATACCAATAACTCTTCCATTTGCTTTGGTGCCTTTGATCCCAAACATTCCAGGATTTTATCTTGCATATAGATTCTATTGTAATTTAAAAGCTGTTTTTGGTGCTCAGCATTTGGAACACATTGCTAAAAACCACGAATTGTCTTTTCATGATTCATTAGAATTAGATCAAATCTACGAATCATTTAAGAACAATGAAAATAATATTTTACTAAATGAACAAATTATCGGAAAGTTGGTTGTTGAATTCAAAATACCTGAAATTGAATCAAGCCTATTGAAGGCTTTACTCCAAGAAAGAAATAATAATCAAACAAACAAAAGCTAAGTACATAATATACCACAAAACACCAATTGTTCTTATATATTTTTACTACAGTGCAACTTTATAGAAATCCAAATTAATATCAACATATTTATACCACCATTATCTACCGCATAGTAATATTGTGATCTAGAGAGTACAGCAATATGCATTATTACATATAGTTCAATTACTGAGCTACATGTTGAGATCATCTTTACAATGATTCCCGTTAAAATCTAGTAATTAGAACTGAAAATTAATTTACGATATTATATAGAAATATAATTGTTATAGAGATAAAATAATGGTTGTAATAATGATGATAAGAAAATCAACCAAAGTGTAAAAAAAATTATAAGTAATAGTAAACCCTCCCAAAATGAAAATAAAAATGATAATAAAAGTAGTGATAATAAAAATGATAAAAGTAAAAAAATTCTCCCATATAAATAGTATGTAGTAATAATAGTATAAATATTTTTGTGTTTTTCTTTTTTTTGATTTTTTGTTTATTTTATAATGTTTCCTTGATTAAATGATAATAGCTTTAAAATTCCTAGAGTGCTATATTCTTAAATGGTGTTATTATAGATCTTGTATGATAATTATGTGATTTAAATATAAAAGTCCAATATTATAAGCCAGTATAATGAACTGAACTTCAACGATGCGAAATAAAATGTATTTATAAAAAAAATAATACTTAATTGTTAGTTAGCCATGTCAACCCAATTTGAAATAACAATCAAATTCTCTCTCAAGTTTCAAGCTTCTTCTTTAATGCTCCTAATCTATTGGAAATACTTTCAATGTATTTCTCAACCATTTCCTTGTCAGCTTCTTCTAATTTTTCAGATTCATTATCATGATCTAATAAAGCTTCCAACATCCAAATAGAAGTAGAATATGCTAGTTCACAACCTAATAAATCGTTGCCAGACATTTCAGATCTAGCTGTATTCTTTGCAATTTCCAATGCGCGATCATAAATTAATCTTTCAGCAAAGAGATGCTCATGGCTGACAATGGAACCTTTTGCTGCCAATTGTTTTTCAGCTTCTTGTAATCTTAATTTGACAAATTCAGCTTTTTCCAAAACTTCATTAAATCTATCCCTTATCCATTGAACAATTTCATTTAATCTTGGCGATGGTTTATTGTTATTGTGATGCCACCATTCGCTTGCAATGTTCATTGCCTTAGCTAATAATGATAGTGTCTTAACGTATAATAAACAAGCTTCATCAGCTAAAGATTTGATTAATTCAGGTGGTAATAGATGATCAAAAGCATTCAAATCATGGTCATTGGATTCAGTGTCAGAATCATCCTCAATGGCGTATGAGTTTGATGAAGGAGGTGATGGAATTAATTGACTGAATTTGACCTCTGCAAATAGATTAATAACATGGGCCTTTGTAGCTAAACGTTCCAGTTGAAGAATAATATTTGAATCAAAATCACCATTTGATTTATAAACGTTGTAATTTATAATGTGATTTGTTGAATTTAGAATAATATTATTGGTAAATGAATTATTAGAACTATTGATAGTAGAAAGGTTATTTGTTGGTGGTGATGTATTAGTCATTGAAGGACTGATACTACCGAATAATCTTGTTGATGCTAATCCCAATGCCTTTGATAAAGCATTTGTTGGAGAAATAGAAATAGATACACGTCTATCAAATGATGAGCGTCTAGCATTATTGGATCCACTTGAAGAAGTTCTTGAGTTACGACGACGGCCTTGAGTATTAGGTAAAGCAATAGCGCCAGCCCCTGTTCCAGCATTGGCTAATTCATCGGCTAAGGCATTAATTTCAACAGCAGTTTTTTCAATAACTACATATTCTTTTTCAACAACAGTGGAGGACGAGGTACTATTAGTTGGAGCAATAAGCACATTATATGGAGCAGGTGTTGAATTTGAGCTTCTTGAATTTGGAGTATTTGGTTTATAACCTTGCTGTTGTATGAACTGTGTTTGTTGTTGTCTAATAGTTGAGGAGTTGTTGTTATTGTAATCCAATGAAGAGTTACTACCACGATGACCACTACTACTACTACTACTATTGATGATTTTATTTTGTGAGTATGAATTATTATTGTTGACATTGGTATTAATTGGTTTAATATCTTTGTGTGAAATTTGTTTGATTTCAGTTTGTGTTGAATTTGTGTTAGAATTTGAATTTGAGTTTGAATTTGAATTTGCAGTTGATGTTAATGTTAATGTTGAAGTTTCAACATTTGTTGTAAAAGGGGAAATAGCAGAACCAGCTGAATTATTATTATTTGTTGTTTGATTAGTGATTGTATTGTTTAATTGATTTGAATTTGTTGTTGTTGAAGCGTTTATTGTTGTTGTTGTAGTTGTAGTTGTTGTACCAACAGTTGTTTTATTATTAGAAGTTTTCCTAGTTTGTATTCCTGGTGGTTTTATATATTCAGATATGAATAAATCATCATCAATTGTTGATAGATCCATTCTAATATCTTTATTAACATGACTTTGCTCAATCAATAGATTCAAATCATAATTAACTAGTTCATCATTAAAGAATTCATTAAATCCCATTCTCTCTGTTGGTTCAAATTTCAGTAATGAACAAATTAATCTTTTAATTCTTGGATCTAGAGTAGATTCACAAGATTCAGGGAAACTAATATTATCCTTTGATTTTTTAATCTTATTAAATAATTCCAAATGATTTGAAGCTTTAAATGGTGGTTTACCAATCGACATTTCATAAAGAACAGCACCAACTGACCAAAGATCAGCTTTTGCATTATATTTTTGATAATTTAAAATTTCAGGGGCCATATATAATGGAGAACCACATAAAGTTTCAGCCAAACTTGTATTTGGTAAAAATCTAGCAAACCCAAAATCAGCAATCTTTAAAATTGGTAAATCAGCAATACCAACAAAGCCTAATCTATGGAAAGTTTCATCATCAGTATCAAATAATGGCGGAGATAATAAAAGATTCTGAGGTTTAATATCTCTATGAACCAAATTTTTTGATCTTAAAAATTTTAGAGCAGCAGATAATTGTTTTAAATAATTTAAAACCAGAATTTTATTTAAACCATTTGAAGTTTCAGATGGAGATGGATATTTAATAAACATTGTTTTAACTAAAGGATGTTTCTTAATTAAATCATCCTTTCTCTTTATAAAGAAGGATAAATCACCAAGAGAACAATATTCCATTATTAGATGAACATGATTTTGTGATTGAATAGAATCTAATAGACAAACAATATATGGATGTTTTAATTCTTTCAATATTGATATTTCAATTTCCAAATTTTCTAATAATTTTTTATTTTTCAATTTTGATCTTGAAACAGATTTAATTGCCACAGGTTTTAAAGTCTTAATATTAACACCTTTATATACATTTGCAAAACTTCCTTTACCAATTTCATTACCAATCTTATAATCACCAATAACTTTTGATTCTATTATAGCAGGAGGATGATGATTTGAAGATGACATGTTTTACTTTATATATTGATTCCTGTGTGTGTTTCTCTTTGGCGTTTCTCTTTGATGTTTGGTGTTTTATTTGTACTTTATATTATGTTCAATTATGTTGTGTTCAGTTAATGTTTATATTGGAATTGATAATGATTATTATTGATGATTTATATATATATATATATGCGTAATTTATTGGTTATTATTAGATGAAGCCCAAAAAAAATAATTTAAAATAAAAATAAAAAAAGAAATGATTATTAATAACGATAATTTTGATAAATGAAATGAGTAGTAGTAAGACTATATCAATAGGACAAAGAAAGGGAAGAATAAGAAGATGAAGAAAATTTTAATGATATTAATGCTTTAATAAGTTATTTGAGTGTTTAATCAGTAAATAAAATTAATAGAAAGAGTTATTATTATTATTTCTCTATAACTATTATTATTGATTTTTATTTTGCGATAAGACAGGAAATGAATATTGAGAACTGAATGTATGAGTTTCTTCTTTCTCCTTTGTTATTGATGAAGATATAGCCAATATATTGATTGGTTTTCAAAGATGATATTAAATAATTTGAATGGATGTAAGTGTTTATTTTAAAAATAAAGTAAGTTTGTGAATTATCAATATTAAAAAGGGTTAAATTTTGAGTAACCGATAAGGATCCAAAATTAAAAAAAAAAAACTAGACGTAACAACAGCTAACAAAAAAAAAGGCGCTGTTATAAAAAATAGTGAAGGGATAAATTGATTGCTTTGATTTGATTTGCTTTAGAACTAATTCTTTATTAATTATAATTATCTTAATATATTATCAATAGACAGATGAGTAGATAGATGAATAACAACTCTCTTTAAATTCAAAATTTGGAAGAAGAATAATAAGAGGAAGAGATATAATTTTTATTTTGTGAGTCACGTAAAAAACCAAATTTGCCCTTGTTATTTGTTTATACTAATAAAAATGATAATGATAATTAAACTGATATGACAAATCCAATAGATGATCAAACCAAAATGTAACAAAATAAAACCAACAAGACTAATAATAAAAGAGAAGGACCTCAAGAAGTGACAAAACCTTGAGATTATATAGATTCTTATATAGATTATATTATATAAGATAAAAGAATACTAAAAGAATCTGATTAAAGCGGTTGATATTTAAATTTAAATTTAAAAAAGGAGATCAAAGCTGACACATTCAAAATAAAGAAAGACGCCATCTTTTTTTTTTTTTTTTTTTTTTTCTTTTTTTGATTATCGATTATTTGCCACAGGATATAAAGTAGTGGCTGGTGGTGTAATCACGTGAGTGGCTAGTTATTTTACTCGTACTGTATACAATATATTTAAATTATCAAACTAGTATAAAAAAAGGTATTATAATGATATTCCATAATATATACTATATACTCTAGTATACTTATAATAAACTATTTAAATATATATATATATATATATTCCATATTGTTGTGAATATTTGGTCTTTCAGAATGTTAATTCAAGTATAATTTATAATTTATAATTTTGTTATATTTAATACTTTATATGTTGTATATGTTTAATACTTTATATGTTTGAATATTTATAATCTTTCATATGTTTGAATATTTTATAGGTTTGAATATTTCATATGTCTAATATATTTATAATCTTTCATATGTTTGTATGTTAATCAGATCTATTTTCAAAACTAGGAAAGATCGAAGGCACCAGTTAATGATAGACATGGTTCATCCATACTATTATGAGCATAAGTTAAACAGATAACTCCACCAGTATCCAAAGTTAAATTTGGATCTCTATTCATATAACTATATTTATCCATTTCAATTGGAATAATTCCATGATCATTACTAACTTCATGATTAACATATAATGGTTTATAACTTGGTTCATATTCGCGTCTATTTGGTTCAATATCAATTTCAACACCTAATCCAAACCAAAGTGATGTTAAATATCTTGCAGAATGACCATGACAAAATACTAATATATCACAATCTTCACCCTTTTCAAATGCTTCACGTTGAACTCTTTGAACTCTTTTAATAAATCTTGATAATCTTAATCCAACATCCTTTGAATTTTCACCATTTTCACAACCATCAATCCAAATATTCCAATTATCATTTGTTAAACCTCTTGATTTTCTTAATTCCTTAATTTGACTTGTCTTTATACCTTCATAATCACCATAATACCATTCTCTTAAATCATTATCAACAAGAATCTTATAATGAGATCTAAATTCTTCAGGAATATGAGATATAATTAATTGTAATGATTTAATTGCACGTTTTCTTGGTGATGTAAATACATATTTAACAGTATTTGGTAATAAAAAATTAGAATTAAATAATCTTTTACTAATATTTAACATTTGTTGTTCACCTTCTTTTGTTAAATCTAATTCTGTAACTGATGTATATTGACCTGATTTAGACCATTCAGTTTGACCATGACGTATAACTAATAATTTTGGAACTCCCATCTTTTTAAATAATTTTAATTCTAGTTAATATTTGATTCACTTTAAAACTCTTACACTGATTGATCAATAATAAGATCAAAGAATAATCAAAATTGAAGAATAACAAAGGTTAAATTATAATTAAAAGCGATGTTGCTGTTGATTTATAATATATAAAATTTATAATCTTCGGCCTATCTTTTTCCATATTGTTTTTAATTTATACATATATAAATAAATATATAATACCTCTAAAATTTTTAAAAGATAAAAACATTATTAATGTTTACTTATTGTTAGTTTATTGATGAAATGCGTATGTTTTATACATATATACAATTAGATGCCTACATACTATACAACTACTAAATTGAATATACATATATCTCATATGTTCTATGTTCTTCGTTGTCTATGTTCTTTGCTTCTATGCTTCTATATAGTAGTAATACTAAATTATCAAAAAGAAAAAATTCAACTAGCCGTAATAGACGTTTTATCAATAATTGTAAATATATTTCAATTTAATCTAAATAAAATGATAATATCTAAAAGAAAATAAGTAAGCTCTCCGAATAATTTAATGAATAATAAATACTATTGCTCTATTGATTTTATCTTCAGTATGTTAATTTTCATTATTAATAAGTATGTTAATTAGATAAAAGTATTACATATGTGTAACCCATATAAATTATAGCTATTGTTACTATTATTTGTTCATATATTGTACTATTGATTTTCAAAAGAAGCTATGACACAAAAGTGATATACATAAGTTATAATAGAATAGTATTGTAATAGAATATTCATTCATCTCAACAAAATATATGATTACTGATTTAAACACTATAATCAATGATATTCATGCAATATTCTAGTTATATATATATATCTATTTCTCCACAAATTATAATTTTAACACCTTTTATTAATCACTGTACCTTTAAAATTTTATTAATTGATTTATCCAGATGTAGAATTATACCCACTGTTTAAGATCTATAAAATATCCACCTTTATATAATAAATATATGATAATGAGTAATAACTATTATAGGTAAAATAGTTTAGTTAGTAGTGGCCCATTACAAAATGTTCCTATTATTGTTTTGTGTTTTTTTTTTTTTTTTTTTTTTTAAA
>JAJMFI010000557.1:0-70263 GCA_030574595.1 Ruyongia chambardii
TCATTATGTGTCAAAAGGGGAAAAGATTGTAATTATTCAAAAGACTTTTCTTGGAATGGGAATGTAGCTTATACTGATGTTGGTCATTTCAAACTACCCAAACCTATTGATGATGGTATAAAGGTGAAGTTTGATATAAACACAAGAAATACACTACCCTTCAGAAAGAAGATTAGATTTAGAACAGACTACTCACTTGTGAAGAAAGGTGTTCTTGCAGAAGCTATAAAATTGGGGCAAACTAAAAGTGATTCAAATTTTGATACTACTGATTGCTTTCCAATGACTAATTGTGGAGATTTTGACCAATTGGAGAAGATTTTGTCTACTTCTGAAGATATCAGTGATGCTAATAGTGAAATAGAATTAACTCCACTAAATAAGAATTTCTCACATGAGTTTGAGCACTCACATCATTATCCGGAAATGCTATCATCTGAACAAAAGCACTCTTTAAGCAATGTCAATCAAGAACAAGAATCAAAAATGGAGCAGTTGGATATGAGATTTGTTGTTCCCCAATTTATTGCACCTATTCCTGATTTTCTTTTGGGTAATTCCTATTTTAGAGAACAATATCATACTTATATTGAAGTTTGCTCCAAAATGACCGTTCCTGCCTCATCAAGATTTTATGTTGATAATCCATTTTCCTGTATTATCCCAAATATGTCAATATCTAGTGGAACGGATGGCCTTCTTTCTGTATTAGTTGCCATAAGTGTGTTTCAGACAGCAAAACTTAGAGGTGAAGAATATCCAAAAAAGGTTGTTAATGATCTTCTGAAAAGAGCATTTACCGATATATACAAGAGACTAAATGATCCAGTCGAAGCTCAGTCAGATTACACATTAGGCACTATTTTGATGATATGTTTATTTGATATACTACGAGCGGAGAGTTATGATTGGAGGTCTCATCTTATTGGGGCACAAAAAATAGTATTAGCAAAAAGTTTTCTCAAGACAAAACAGAACCTCATTAAATCAAATGTGAAATCATTATCATTCGAGACAAGACCTGAATCAGATGCTTCATTTTTTTTTGTTAGATTTTTTGCATATATGACAGTAGTGGGATCGTTGTGTTCATCAAGCATCGTTACTCAGACATCAATGAATGACATATATATTAATTGGGTTCCTCCAATTCAAAGAAATAATGCGATTATGACACTTACCGACATTGATCCTTTCATGGGATTTGACCTCAAATTTCTGAAGCCTTTCGGAGATATTATTTCAATGGTGAGAGAAAAAGAAAGTTTATACCAATCAAACTCATATACATTACCCCCATGCCTAGTTCAAGGTGCATTAGAAATTAAAGAGGATATTACTAAAATCTTGAAAGACACTGAAAGAATGAGGGACCTAGTCTTTCAGAAAATAAGGAAAGACTCTACTGACCCTTTAAACTTATTCTTGGACGACTATTGCATACTCAGAGCTACCAACAAGGCATTTGCACTATCTGCCATATTGCAGATTTACAGACGAATTTTGATGATTCCCAAGGATTCTATGTTGGTTAGAAATATTCTTACCGAACTAATACAAGTCTCCAAAAATTATATACCAAAGACAACATCAGCTGCTAGATGTACTGTTTATTGTTTGTTTACTGCTGGTTGCGATGCATCTACAAAGGAGGAGAAGTTGTTCTTTATAGATTGGTTTACTAATCTGAATCGTTATGGAATGAATCTAGCACCTATAGCAATTGAAATAATGGAGGAAAGTTGGTCAACAGGGGCATTCTGGAGTGATATCATAACCGAAAGGGGAATTGACATAGCATTTGTCTAATCATTAGTGTCAATAAATAACTATTTTTCTATCGATAACAATAAGATGAATGTTTTTTGTAGCATCATTCAACCTTATTTCAGAGCATGAGTTCTAAATTGTAATTGAAAAATAAAAGTATTTGACCTACTCGATAACATAATCTTCTCAAAGGAAATTTGAACAAGAAGAACTTTGAGCATAAATATAAGTAGAACATTGATTAAAGGAAATAAATAAAGTAAACAAATACCACATCAAGTGATGGAAACAAATTTTTCAATTGTTTCGATGAGTAGATTTCTACAAGTGATACGATCTAAATATGTTAAGAAAAACAATTAATTCTACCGGTTTTCTTAAAGTTACATCACTTTCCCCATGCTTTGTTAAAGCCATGGTAGATGCACTACGACTATAATTGTAATTAATAGTAAGATATATATTTTCAGATTTATTATCACAACTAATGCTTTTTTCCTGAACTCATTTCCAATATTAATTTTATCTAGATTTGAAGCTACTAGTTAGTAGATTTGAATCTAGATAAATCATTTTTGACAATTCTAGTAATAAACTCATATGCGATTTGAGCACCAGCGTTACCAGTAATTTCTGAAGGAGTTGATCCAGGCATGACTTCAACAACATCTGCACCGACCAATTGCAAGTCTTCCAAGCCTTCATATATGATTTGCATGACTTCCCTGGTAGATAATCCACCTGGTGTTGGTGCAGCCGTATCTGGAGCAAATGCAGCATCAAGACTGTCAACGTCAAAAGAAACATAAACAGGTTCATTTGTTGGTAAAATGGACTTTACTTTGTCAATAACTCCCCATACACCTTCCCTATTCAAGAACTCAGATGCTGGAATAGTGTAAAATAATTTTTCAGCAGCGCTTGTCAAACTTTCTTCACTATCAGTAGTACTTCTAATACCAATATGAACATTTTTATTAGTTAACAACCCTTCCTTTTCAGCCCAGTACAATGGTGTTCCATCTGAATACAATGACTGAACACTTGGGACACCTTTAGCACCTGCAAATGATTTTGGATCCCAAGAGTCAATATGAGCATCAATGTGAAGCATATTTATCTTACCATATATTCTGTTTAAAGCTCTCAAGATGGGTAAATCGATACTATGGTCACCTCCTAACGCAATAATTCTTGGGTGATATCTACCTGATCTAGATGACTTGACACCATAACCTTCAGATGACACCTTGTTGTTCAATAAGCGATAATACCACTCTTCAATTTGTGCAAATGCAAGTTCACTGTCAAATGGACTAACTGGCATATCACCACAATCCAAAACACTTAAACCTTGGTTGAATGGATCAATCTTTTGCAAGTAGTTATAGCCACCACCTAAACCAACCAAACGAGAACCTTGTCTAATGGCATTTGGACCAAATCTTGAGCCAGTTCTATAGGATGTAGATGAATCATAAGGAACACCAATGACCATGACATCTGCTACTGACTCATTCAACAAACATGTCTCATGAGGTAACTTATAAAAAGTTGTAACTCCAGCAAATGACCATTCAGCATTTGGTTCAAGATCGAACTTTTCCTGTTTTGATTCAAATACCAGTTGTAAAGGAAAAGCAGTGGATAGTGCTAATAAGGCACTGATAGCTATATGATTCGATAAAATGACCATTTTGGATATGTAATAGTTGCTTTATTTCGATGAACATTTTGAATTTGAAAATATATGATATATATATATATATATAAGAGCTTATAACTTTGAGTTACATGAGGTTGTTCCACTATTATCTTTCATCAGGTGAAGAGAAAATAGTAACTCAACCGCATTGAGACCCCACTAAAAGTAATAACTAACGGATATTTATTGTACGCTTAAAAAAATCTCTTCTTTGGGAATCTTCTAATAAGCGGTTGAAAATTAAATTTAGCCGTTTCATAGTTCCACAACATCTGTCTGTAATCTTTATTGTATAATCATAATTAGATTAGATGAAATAAAAAGTGACACCTAATTTATAAATTATTTGTAATATATTAATTGATATACAATCGACGAGTAGATACGATAAGATAATGATGATTTACATTTGCGCGCGCTGTATTACTGAGAAGCTATTAATCATATTATCTATATTCATATCTTGATATTTTCAAGTTCTGAAAAGAATCAAATTTATAAGTTAGTACTCAGCTCACTTTTAATTCCAGATCATTGATGTGGTTAGTAAATCATATATTCAACAAATAAATTATATGACAGCTCTTAGTACTCTCACTTCCTTCCTTAAATTATTGGAAGTTCCTCACTCCAATGAGTTTGAACTCAGTGTTCTTTCAAATCCAGATCTAATACCAATCAAAAAGGAAAGAAGAACATGGGGATTCTGGTCTTTTACAGGATATTGGGCTGTTTTCAACATCTCTGTTTGGTCATGGTCTGTAGGATCTTCTTTATTATCACTTGGTCTTAATATTCAACATTCAATGGGAGCTTTAACTCTAGGTAATATATTCATTGTGCTATACACTTGTTTGAACTCAAAAACTGGGGAATATTATCATATTGGGTATACAGTTTCACAGAGAATTATATTTGGTGTGTATGGATCTGGTCTTGGAATTGTTATAAGAATCATAATTTCCATTGTTTTTTATGGCTCACAGGCTTGGTTAGGAGGACTATGCATGGTTGTCATATTTTCAAGTTGGAGTGAAAGTTATATGAATTTACCAAATACTTTCCCCGAATCCATTAATATGACAACAAGAGATTTTATTGGTTTCCTGTGTTTTCATGTTATTTCATTTCCATTTTTCTTCTTAAAACCAGAAAGAATGAATTTGTATGTTAACATATCATGTATCCTTGCTCTAGTTTCAATGATTGCTATTTTTTCACATTTATTGGTGATAAATCATGGACCTGGACCAGTCTATTATGAACCTGTTACATTATCATCTAATCAAACTGGTTGGGCTTGGATGTATGCTATGACTTCTTGGTATAGCGCTCTATCACCCAACGTAACTAACCAAAATGATTTTTCAAGGTTCAGCAAAAGTACGATAGGATTACAATTGGGAGTTTTTGTTGGTATTTTTTGTACTGAAATTATTCCATTAGCTGGCTTACTAGCAGCAAGTGCATCATTAGAGTTATATGGTACTGAGTATTGGTTACCTACAGATATTGTTCTTCAGTGGTTATCAGACAGTTATTCTTCTGGTACAAGAGCTGCAGCATTTTTCTTGGGTTTTGCTTTAATGTCCTCTCAACTTACTATGAACATATTAACTAATGGATTTGCTGGTGGAATGGATTTAGCAGGCTGCATGCCAAGATATATCAACATTACCAGAGGTGCAATATTGACTGCCCTAATAAGTTGGTGCGTACAACCATGGAATTTTTATAATTCAACTTCTACTTTTTTGGCTGTCATGAGTAGTTTTGGTGTTGTTTTTACACCAATTATTGCCATTCTAGTTGCTGATTTTACTCTTGTTAGAAAAAATAGAATAAATTTGAACGATTTATACAGCACCTCCAAAAATGGGATGTTCTATTTCACCTATGGGGTTAATTGGAGAGCCATAATAGTTCTTTTAATTTCTGCTGCACCAGGTTTACCAGGGTTGGCATTTTGTGCTAATCCTAATATCACACTAAAGACAAATATTGTCAATTTCTTTTATGGCAGTATTGTCTTCTCATTTATTGTTCCATTTGTTCTGTACTATGTAATTGCAGTTTATATCTTCCCAATCAAGTCTGTTGATAAATTTGAGTCTGAAGATATATATGATGTCTTCAGTCCTGAAGAATGTTTGAGGCTAAATATGGTTCCCTTTAATAGTGTCATTTCAGAAGCAGATCTAAATGATGTTGAGATAATAAATGATGAAAAGATAACAAAGGGTGAGAAAGATGTAAGTATCGTCTCAGTAACTAAGAATTTTTGAAGAGGTTGCAGCAATCTTTTCTTAGATCTATATATGAATTAATTAGTAGTACACATATTTATAATATATTTATATACTTTATCGGCCGTATTATAATAACAACTAATTTCTAGTCTACCTTTTTACTAGAACATGGCATTTTGATAAGTGGATTGTGAATTCATATACATTGTGTGACATTCATGTTTGTTTGTCTGATTAAGTAGAGATAATACCTATATTGTCTCCAAATATGTGATGTAGTAATAATAAAAGACCTGAACACCAATAGGTAATGTTTTTTAAATGTTTTTTACTATTTTTTATGATTTTTTTGCACTGTAGGAGAGAGAGGTTTTCAAATTTTCTAAAAGAAGCATTTGATAGAGAGGATGCTACATTTCTCAGTATGCATGTCAGATTATACACACAAAAAAATGAATGAATATGTATCACTCATCACCCAGAATTAGTTTCCAATACTATCTCTTGTTTTAAATTCAAAATAATGTTGATTTCAATTCGAAATTCCTTCTTTTCTTTTCCCATTCTACTGTGTGTGTCTTTTTAACTTTTATAAAGCTATTAATCGAATAGTATATACTAAAACAAATAAGTACCAATAGTTATGATACTTATATAGGTATATATATATATATGTTCGAAAATGTATACATGTATACCACACCCTCTCAAATATATAATTTAGATATACATTGCCAGTAATGATATCAGTGCGTAATATTTAAATATGCTAGTACTAGTTTACTCTAAAATTTATTAGTGCGTTGATTATAGCTTAGTGACACGACTTTCTGCCATTGCCTTTATTCTATTTGAAAATATGGAAGACATTTAAACTATGAAACATAATATTGAGAGAATTGATAGATAAGTATAACATAGCCATTCATTAGCCATTTCCATTATTGTAATATTGAGGAATCATTGGATTATTAACTGCAGGTTTTTACAAAATCCGAATCTAATAATACATACCATATGAAGTTTAAAATTCAATATATTTCAATACTTCCCATATTCTTCATATCAGTTACGTATGTCATTGGAGATGAGGCTATCAAAGGTTCATTCACAAAAAATCATCTATTACAGCTAAAGAATAGAACAAGATCACTGTTTGATCATGGCTGGGACTCATATATGAAATATGGTTATCCAATGGATGAGGTTAAACCACTTACGTGTGAATCATATGGTCCCGATATGGAAGACCCATTAAATATATATAGAAATGATGTTCTTGGTAATTATTCAGTAACATTCTTAGATGCAATAACAACATTTGCCATATTTAATGATGTCGAAAGTTTCAAAAAATACGTAAATGATATAAGGTTAATTGATTTCAATCAAAACACAATTGTTCAAGTTTTTGAAACCACAATACGTGCACTCGGGTCTTTATTATCATGTCATCTCTATGCTCAATATGAATTTGAGTTGGATGATTATGATGGATTCTTACTTGATATGGCAAAGGATATTGGAGAAAGACTATTAATTGCATATAATACTTCAACGGGTTTACCTTTGGCACGAGTAAACTTGCATTCTGGTACGATCGAAGTACCAACTTCTATAAACAAGGACACATGTACTGCAGGAGCTGCAAGCCCAATATTGGAAATGACTTTGTTATCTGTATTAACTGGTGATTTTAAATTTGAGCATCATTCAAGAGAAGCATATATGATACTTTGGAATTCAAGAAGCCCTTTAGATTTGGTTTCGATGAGTATGGATCCAAACGCTGGTGAATGGCTTGACGCAATTACAGGAATCGGTGCCTCGATTGATTCTTTCTATGAGTATGCTTTGAAAGGATCTATATTATTTGATGATCATGAATTATCTACTATTTGGACTAAGTCTTATAATGCATTATTAACTCATTCAAAGGCTGGTTCTTTCTTCTCTAATGTGAACGTTAATAGCGGAATGTCTGTGACATCTTGGATAGATGCGTTAAGTGCATTTTTCCCAGGTCTTCTAGTATTAGCTGGTGATATAAAACAGGCAATCAACACACATACTCCATTCATTAAGCTATGGAATATTTACGGAGGTATACCTGAAAGGTGGGACTTCCTAGATCCTGATAATTCCAATCCAATATCCCTGGAATGGTATCCATTGAGACCTGAATTTATTGAATCAACATATTATCTTTATAGAGCCACATCAGATCCATTATACTTGAGGGTTGGAGAGAAGATCTTAGAAGATTTTGAAACCACTTTCAAAGTAGCATGCGGCTTTTCTGGGTATAGAGATATTAGAACTGGTCAACTGCAAGATAGAATGGAATCATTTGTACTAAGTGAATCCCTGATGTATCTTTACCTATTATTCGATGAAACTAACTCTTTAAATTCTGATAATAGAAAGATTTTTTCAACAGAAGGACATCCGTTATGGATCCCAGACGGTATGTTATCCCAATACAAATTTCATAAATTACTCAATCAAAATCAAAAGCAAAATCTTTCCAGTACAAACATTGGTCATTACAATGCTCAAAAATCTACAAATTTAGGCTCATTATGTAGTTCAATTTTGAATCAACAAATCATAACCTTCCGAAATTGGGCTAAAAGTAAAGTAAAAGGAACATTATCATTCATACAATACAATGAGGAAGTTAAAATTTTAAAAAATAGCAAAACAGTAGATAAGGATATTATATCTACAACAAAATCATCATATCCGCCATCATCAGCATCATACAATAATGGAACCAATTCTTCCACATATAACTTTATGAATGAGTTCATTGATTTGGACAACCACTTATGTGAAGTCCCAAAACCAAATGTGGATATACGCTCGAACTTCTTGAGAGATCCATTAGCATTTAAGCTTGACAGTTATTTCTATTCTGCATGGGGAGATAAAGTTGGCACCATTGAGGTAGATTATCACTTTTACAATATTTATGGAGATTTCAATTCCAAATGTAATAGATCACCAACCACCTCATTAACGGATATCTTTTTAGGTGACAAAGTAAATATAAAGGATACTTCCATAATAGTAAATGAACTGAATACAGAAACTGATCAAGAATATAAAATTATAATTGTTTCATTTCCAGGTGCTATTCGAGGCAAATTTGAGCACTTAAAGGAAGGGTTAATTGATGTATATAACCATGAAATATCTAGAGAATTTCTGAGAAATGTACAGGGTGATATAAATAATGACTTAGATGGAATATGTGGATTAGAAGAAGAAGAGATAACAGTATTAAGGTTAAGATTTCTGAATAATGTCGAAGTTGATGACAGAACTTTTGTCTACTTCAAGAATGTAAAGATAAATAAAGGCAAAATTGAGGTGAACAAGCAAGGATATCTTGTAATACAAGGAATGACGGTTATTAATATAAAACTGATAAATACACAGTGAGTTAATTGAGTTAGTTGATGACTACTTGATGACTTTAAAAGTCTTGTAATTAACTTGATACAATTCTGTAATTATTTGAGCGCCTACCAATAAATCCATCTGTATAGCTTCCGATTATGAACTTGTTCTCGTGATTTTAATAAGTATATCTGTTATGGTTTTCTCTCCAATTACTGTATGTCGATTTTTACACCTTTAATAGTATTTTCTTCAAAATTAGAAAGAAACTGAATGTTCAATTGTAAAGCTTCATAGTAACTTTAAAAGAATTCTAAATATCATATATCTTTCTTATGTACTATAAAAAAGGTTGAACTCTCTAAGAAAAAGCATATACATATACAGCTTACAGCTTAGTTAAAAAGTGCAGTGCATTTCATTCGTATTGCTCAATTTATACTAATAAAATCTCACTATCTCGCCCATAAAAGATGACCTCATATAATCTAACTTGTTGGCTTTAATATTTTATCTCATTATTTAATCGGCAGATTTCATGAAGAAAAAAAATTGTCAAGACGTCTTTTTAGCACCAGAAAACACGCCTAAAAATTCAAATTTATCAATGACGCTTAGCTGATTTCAAATTTAGGTAGTGTAAAACTATGGACCTATATTTTTACAAACTTTTCTCTTTATTTATGGTTTATCAAGAAAGCTATTAATGTTATAAACTTAGAACTTTTTGATTTTGGCTTGGTCACGTGAAATTTGTTCCTTTTTCTTAAAAAATACGTATATATAAAGAAATTAAAATTATTTCTAAAATATTTATAAGTTAAGCAAATTACGTAACTTTTTTTTTATTTTTATAATTGTACTTTAATCAAGTCGATAGTTGCAAGTGAACATTTGGTTATTGATATACCATTGATATGTTTTTCTATATATTCGTTATATGCTATATAAATTATAAGGTGCTCAATATTCAATTTCAAGTAATAGAAATAGCGCCCGAAAATTCCTAGATAGGAAATTATACAGATAAAGACATTTTTCTTCTTCTTCCCTTTTCGCAACACTACTATATTATAGATTTCTAATGAGTTACATTAATAATACCCAAGTGTTTAATATATTATTTGAAATGGTGTATAATATTGATATTGAATGTTAGAGATATCTAATATTATATGGCATTTAGTTTGCTGGTCATAAGTAACTACTTACAGAAATAATAATTTGGCCATTATTTTTCAATATATCCATCACATCATAGTTTTGAATCTATATCTCGATGCACAATCAACATAAACTGTATATATTGCTTGACGCACTATCAATATTAAATATAATTATAATGATGATTATTATGATTATATAAAAAAAAAATTTTATATAATAATACTGAATAATTTGTACATATATATCAATTAACGATAAATTAACCACTTTTGGTCAAAATCAAATATGTTTAAAAGATTAGGCTTTCAGTATGTATATATATATATATATATATATATATATAACATGTTGATCATATATAACACACTTATTTATACTAATTGACAGAAGAATGAATGTTAATTCAATTAGTATTTCCAAAGTATCTTTAATTTAGTTTGGAATATTAATTAATAGGCGTATAAAATAGCAACTAGTAGATAATTTGAATCAATAAAGAGAAAACTTCTAACTCGAAAATAATTCATAATTCAGATTTTGTCTAAATTTGATCATTGGTTATTGGTTATCGTCATTAGCAAGGAATAATGCTATCGATAATCGATATAATCAAAAGTAACAGTTGACCAGTTATCATAGACCAATTCACTATTATATTTTTTTTTTTTCTTTTCTTTTTTTTTTTTTTTTTATTTTTTTTTTTTTTTTAATTTTAATTTTTTTTTTTTATTTCGTCAATAATTTTTTTATAAAGGAAAAAGTAATGTAAGACTTGCCTAATTACGTATAAATAATCATTAGAACCTATTATTATTCCTATTCTTATTATTATTGTTATTATTATACTGAATAACCCATTCAAAATGTAAGTTTAACCATCAATATATTACAACTGAATATATGTGTGTTCTATTATAGTGAAATTCTAGACTAATTGTTACGTCGTTATCAATCTACCTTTTCTTTTACAGCTTCTTGTTTTGGCTGTTGATTGATTTTTCCTTATTTTATTTTTTTTTTTTTTTTCCCAAAAAAAATATACATATAAAAAAAAAAAAAAAAAAAAAAAAAAGAAAGGAAATTCCTTTTCTTCTTTAACAAACAGAACAAGTCAAGAAACAACTATTTATCACCAATTGATTCCTTTATACTTTGATTCTATTTAACTAACACCACTAAAGATCATCCATTATTGCTCATTTTAGTCAAACATTTAGAAAAATTATAGGTTTAAACAAAGATTAAATTCCAAGTATTTTTCTATTAGAAGCTTTTTTTTTTTTGCCCTTCCATATTCTTCGCTATCAAATCATACTATCTATACTAACCAGTGATTAATAAAGCCTTATTTCTGCTAGTCATTTTATATTCATCAAATACACTAACGCAATCAGATTCGTGTTATTGCTTCTTCTATCTCTTACATTTGTTCAGATTACTCCTTCAATTAAGTTTCCCCTTCAATTCTTTATCCCTCAATTCAGTTTCAGTTTGTCAAACTCATTTAATTCCCAATCTTTTTTTTTTTTTATTAAAGAAAAAAAAGCACATACTTATTTAGTACTCAAAATTATTCTTATTTATTAGTAATATTCTCAAAGATCATAATTGAAAAATAATGGTTGAATTTCCTAAATCCTTATTTGGCTTTGGTGGATTTCAAAAGAATCAAGTGTCTGATGAGAGAACAACACTAAATGATGGTAGCACAAATATTACAAATATTACAAGTACCAACAAGAATGGCAACGGCAACGAATTTGATAATCAAAATTTATCAATTGGTTCTAATGGTACTATTCTTACTACTGGTTTAACAACTGATAGTCAAATGACAAGGCTAAACCCCTTTCCAACAAGTTTCCAACAAACTTCAACACCAACTACTGCACTTAGTGATGAATCATTTGCGTATGGTACTACAACAAAACCAAATAATCAATTACAAACTCAACATGTTCTATCTCAAGTTGCTAGTAATACTTTGACTCCAGTACTTTCTGCACAATCTCAAACAAATGTTCCTTCCTTTCAAATTGATAACGTTTATAACTCAAATCCAATTATAAACAATAAAATTGAAAAATCTACTAATTTAACAACCACTCCAGCATTAGCTGATGATGGAACAAGTATACCAAGAGGTAAATTAAAAGTCACAATCATTGAAGCCAAAGGTTTATTAACAGAGAATTTAAATGCTCAACCATATGTTGTTTGTACATTTGAAAGCTCAGAGTTTATAACTCATGGCCCTGAAAGTGTTGATAATCATCCAATTGAAAACCATATGAACTCAATCAGTAATACTGGTACAATCATTAAAAATAACACTAATGGCATCAGTGAGATAAATGCTACAACTATTTCCAAGAATAATAATAATAACAACAACAACAACAACAACAACAGTAATAATAATAATGATAATAATAATAATAATAATAATAATGACAACAAACACAATTATACCAGTAAGATTAGTTCCACTATAGATAACTCTAATATTAATGGAAGTAATAACAATGATAGCAGAAATCATGCCAATAGCAATAATAATTTTATTGACAAGAATATTCTTAATACCAATAATGACGTCACCGACAATGTCAATATAAACAAATCCATCCCAAGGCCTTTATACTCAAGACAATCTTCTTCTCAACACTTAAACAGAATGAAGGGTAATAATGGTATGAATCAAAATGGCAGCTTGACTAATAATAGATATAGATTAGCTGATATTACAGAAGGTAAATTAGCAAATAGTTCAAATCCAAGTTGGCATCATGAAACAATTTTTGATGTAATAGGCAATCATTCTGAATTAGATATATCAGTATATGATTCTGATGAAACCTTTTTGGGGCATGTTAGATTAAGGCCAACAATTTTGGAGAGCAATGTCAAAAAGGTCAATTGGTTCAAATTAGAATCAAGAGTCCCTGGAGAAGTCATAAATGGTGAAATTAAAGTCAGTTACGAATTCACAACAACAAGAAAGAGACATTATGGACCAGAAGACTTCGAAGTTCTAAGGCTATTGGGTAGAGGTACCTTTGGTCAAGTGTTTCAAGTTCGTAAGCTTGATACTGATAGAATATACGCTATGAAAGTCCTTTCCAAGAAGGTTATTATTAGAAAGAAAGAAATTGCACACACAATTGGTGAAAGAAACATTTTAGTTAGTACTGCAACATCTTCATGTCCCTTTATTGTTGGGCTAAAGTTTTCATTCCAAACACCTAGTGATTTATATTTGGTTACAGACTACATGAGTGGTGGTGAACTATTTTGGCATCTACAGAAAGAAGGAAGATTTAGTGAAGAAAGAGCCAAATTCTATATTGCAGAATTAGTCTTATCATTGGAACACTTACATGATAATGATATTGTCTATAGAGATTTGAAACCAGAAAATATTTTGTTGGATGCTAATGGTCATATTGCTCTTTGTGACTTTGGTCTTTCAAAGGCAGATCTATCCACTGATGATACAACAAATACATTCTGTGGTACTACAGAATATTTAGCCCCTGAAGTTTTACTAGATGATGCTGGATATACTCAAATGGTTGATTTTTGGTCTCTAGGTGTATTAGTGTTTGAAATGTGTTGTGGTTGGTCTCCATTTTATGCTGAAGATATTCAGCAGATGTATAAAAATATTGCATTTGGAAAGGTTAGATTTCCAAAGGAAGCATTATCTTCAGATGGAAGAGCATTTGTAAAAGGTTTATTAAACAGAAATCCAAAGAATAGACTAGGTGCTAAAGATGATGCAAGGGAATTAATGAATCATCCATTTTTTAGTGATATTGATTGGGCCTTGCTAAAGGCTAAAAAGATCCCACCACCATTTAAACCTCATTTAAGTTCAGAAGCAGATACTTCTAATTTTGATCCAGAGTTCACCGATACAAGTGCATCAGTCATTCATAAACAGTTCCATTATGCATCAACACCTTTAAGTCCAGGAGTTCAAGCCAATTTCAAGGGATTTACATTTGTTGATGAAAGTGCTATGGAAGAATTTCATAAAAATAGTAGAGGTGGTGGTTTATCAACCTCTATATATAGAAATGGAGAATATGGTTCTTTTATACCAGGTAACCCAAATCTTCCACCAGATGAAGATGTAATTGATGAAGATGATGAGGATAACCTAGAACATGATGGTACATCAGGAATTGATGTTGATGGTGATCATGATATGGATGATCAATTTGTCAATGGCCAATTTGACTTGTGATATTTTATAATATATACAAAACCTCTTAATATTTATTTCTTATAGAAAATATAATAATATATTCGTTTATAAAAGATAATCTATCTATAAAAAACTTCTGCTGAGAGTCGAACTAAGCATAGTTGCTATTTTTTCTTGTATTCTTTTTTTTTTTTTTTCTTCGAATATTTTTTTTTTACTTTTTAATCAAAACAAAAAAAACAAAAAAAAAAAAACAAGATTAATTAACTTAGCGAATTTTCCTCCAATAAAATTGTTATAAGCACCGAAATAGCTCTAAAGACGTGCCTAATAAAAAAACGAACAACTACTGCTCGTTATCTATTCTACATTATTGCAGTACTTCCTTCAAACAATATTTTAAAAGAACATATCTTTCAAGGCTATTAACGATACAAGGAGTATTCCCTTTGTTGTTTTTGTAGGGTCTATTTTTAAGTAACAACACCCTTATATCTAAGAAAAAAAGTACATATATACAAAAGAATACCATCAATATTTAAGAAATCTCAAGGTGTTATACAAAAAAATTAGATCATTCAAGGATATACATCAAAAGCCTTTATATTCAAATATCCATGGTGATGCAATCAAACATTAAGGATGAGTATATTGGTGCTAATGGTAGTTATACTAGTGGTATAACTTCAGCTACCTCAGATTCTGGAAATCTAACTTCTTATCACACAGGAGAATTATCTTCAAATTCACAATCACAAGTTCCAAATATGCAACCACAAACTACTGTCCAACCTCCTGTATCTACGGATTTTGTGAAGAAATTGTTTCAAATGCTAGAGGATGAATCATATTGCACAATAGTGAGGTGGACACCCACTGGTGATTCATTTATTATATTAGATAACTTTGAATTTACTAAAGAAATCTTACCAAAACATTTTAAACGTTCAAACTTTGCCAGTTTTATTAGACAATTAAATAAATATGATTTTCATAAAGTGAAAATATCTAATGAAGATAAACAATTGAATGGGTATACTGAAGACGTATCTGAATTTAAACACCCTGATTTTAGAAAAGATAATAAGGATGCTTTAAATACAATAAAGAGAAAAGGACCTACACAGAAACGAGGAAACCTTATTGAGAATACTTCTAACCAAGAAACCGTCAAACATCTAGAATATCAAATTGATAACTTAAATAAAGAACATTCAGTTTTATCAGATGAAATAAAATTATTGACTTCTAAATATAATAATGTAATTGAATCAATGATAACAATGAAAAGTATACAGGATAGATATTTCAAAAGTATATCTACTTTGGTAAATTGCCTGGTTAACAATGGTATTAAGGTGCCTCACATTGATTTACCACCTGTATCACCAGTGGTTGGCTCTTCTCAAACACAACAATCTGATCCACCCCTTCTTCCTCAACTATCACAATATTCACTCAATAATCTAATTTATGATCCTCAGATGGCACATCAAATACTACCGCATCCTAGAACTGGAAATCTACCTCCAGTAGTTGGTGGTCAATCTCAACAAACAATCTCTGTTATTAATAATAATTCTAATAATAATTCTAATAATAACAACGCTAATCACAATAGTAATATCAATCAGCAAAACGGTAATAACATCACAGTAAATAATAGAAAGTCTGCTACAAATATAAGAAATAATTTGCAAAATGACCAGCCTCGCCCAAATAGGTTAATGCCAGGATTTCATGTTTTATTAGTGGAAGATGATCCAGTTTCTATTTCAAGATGTACAAAATTTTTAACTATTTATGGGTGTACTGTTGATGTTGTTGAGGATGGTCTCAATGCAATTTCAATACTTGAAACTGCTAAATTCGATATTGTCTTTATGGATATTATTATGCCAAATCTAGATGGTGCTACTGCTACTTCATTTATTAGAGGATTTGATGATAAAACCCCAATTATTGCAATGACCGGTAATGTTGAAAATAGAGACTTATTAAAATATTTGGAAAATGGTATGAGTGATATTCTTGCTAAACCATTTACCAAGGATGATTTATACGCTATGCTGGAAAAGCATCTTGCCTCTAGAATACCTTTAATCAAACAGCATCAACAGTTACAAGGATTAGATGACCATATAGACAAAAAGCAAAAGATGTAAAATTGTTTTCTTGGTAGTGTTACCAATTTTGATTTACTCATTTTTCTGATCAATTCATTTCATTCGATTTAATTCAACTTAATTCAACTTAATTTAACTTTAGTTAATAGTTTATCTGATATACTTTTATTACAATGTACATTTATATAAATGCAAAAATTCAGAATAATATACCTGCTCATCAGCTCCAAGCTTGCGTTCCGAACATTTTCGGAACCGGACCGCTTCAGATTTTATTTTTTTTTGAATAATAAAACCTGACCAGATAACCAAAGCAATTTGACTTGTTTAACGTATAGTTTACATTCAACAAAAGTACATAACCATAAAAGTTACTGAGATCATAATGTCTAATACTAACACAAGCTCAGGTGCAACATTAGTTGCTAAATCGCTAAAGAAACTAGGTGTTACCTCTGTATTTGGTATAGTTGGTATTCCAATTGTAGAGGTTGGTGATGCTTTGATCAGGGAAGGTGTAAGATTTATTGCCTTTAGAAACGAGCAGGCAGCTTCATATGCGGCTTCAATATATGGATACTTAACAGGAAAACCTGGTGTTTTATTAGTTGTTGGTGGTCCTGGCATTGTACATGCTGCTGCTGGAGTTTATAATTCAAACTCAAATCGATGGCCGCTTGTGGTGTTGGCTGGTTCCTCAAGTTTTAATGACATCTCAAAAGGTGGATTTCAAGAATTAGATCAAGTGAGCTTTATGAATGGATTGACAAAATTCCAAGCTAAACCATTATCACTTGAACAGGTTCCAGATTATATATATAAAGCATACACATCAGCTATGTTTGGGGTTCCAGGATCAACTTATATAGATTTGCCAGCTGACCTAATTGAAGCCAAATTGGGGTCTTCAGACCATGAATCGGAATTAATAAAACCTTTATATGATATAACACCAGAACTTGTTCCAAAATTTATTCCAACATCATCAAAGATTAAAGAAGTTGCATTAGTATTGAAAAATTCGAAATCTCCATTAGTAATCATTGGTAAGGGGTCTTCATATTCAAATTCCTCTAAAGAGCTTAAAAGATTTATTGTCTCTCATAATATCCCTTTTTTACCTACCCCTATGGGTAAAGGAGTTGTTCCAGATTCATGCATCCTTAATGTATCTTCTGCTAGAAGCTTAGTGTTGAAAACATCTGATGTTATCATATTGGTTGGTGCAAGATTAAATTGGATATTACACTTTGGTGAAGAACCAAGATTTGCACCAAATGTGAAGTTTATTCAGATAGACTCAAGACCTGAGGAAATAGGATATAATTCAAAATCATCTTTGAAATATGGTCTAGTTGGTGATATTCCATTGGTAATTAATGAGCTGAATTCAGAAATGGGTGATCTTAAATTCAAAGGTGTCACAAACGACATAAAGCTTGTTATAGATAAAAACAATAAGTTATTGACATTAAAAGAGAACATGCCTTCAGATAATGGTCAATTAAGCTACAATATTGTCTATAAAATTTTGAGATCTATAATTTCCAATATTCAAAAAGATACAATTTTAATAACTGAAGGTGCTAATACGATGGATATAGCAAGAGTCTCATTTCCCCAAGATTACCCAAAACAGAGAATTGATGCGGGTACAAATGCTACCATGGGTGTTGGTATTGGTTACGCAATTACATCGAAATTAATAAATCCTGATAAATTCGTTATTGCTATTGAGGGTGACTCTGCAGTTGGGTTTAGTGCTATGGAAATCGAAACTGCTGTTCGCTCACATCTACCATTAATCATTATCGTCATGAATAATAGTGGAATTTATCATGGTGTACCGGCTGATATTTTAAAAATGACACACTTTGATAAGTTACCAAGTACAGCTTTAAGTTATAGTACAAGATATGATATTTTGGCGCAAGGCCTTGGTGCTGAAGGATATTATGTTAAAACGGAATTAGAGGTCCAAGAAAGCTTTAATAAAGCATTAAAAAATTCCAAAGATGGTATAACCACTCTTATTAATATCATAATATCGCCTGGTACTAAAAAGAAAGTTGGATTTGGCTGGCAGAATAAGAAAAAAGTGATCAAATTATGATGTGTGAAATTCGCAAAAAATAAGTTCATACTATCTTGTGAGCCTAAGAATATTGTCATAATAAGTTGTACTTATTTAATTAATAATACGCTATATACATCAGATAATTTATATCAACTTTTTATATATTAGTAATTTTATTGATCAATTATTCACTAATGAATATATATCATCTTAGCATGATTCTCAACAGTCACAGTAATTTCTTGCTCTTGGAAACGGGACGACATCTTTTACATTGTTAACATCTGCCAGGTAACAGATCAGTCTTTCCAATCCTAGGCCAAACCCCCCATGTGGAACAGTAGCATTCTGACGAGTTGATAGATACCATTGCATACTATCAATATCCATTCCTCTGTTATTCATCTCTTTTGTTAGATTGAAAAGGTTATGTTCTCTTAATGATCCACCGACAATTTCACCAACATCAGGGACTAAAAGATCAAAACATCTAACAGTTTTGTTATCTTTGTTTATCTTCATATAGAATGCTTTGAGTTCTTTCGGATAATCTGTTACAAAAACAGGCTTTTTAAAATATTCTCCTGCTAGCCATTTTTCATGTTCAGTAGCTAAACCATCACTATACTCAATTTTATGTATAAATTCAGCATTTGAATCGGTTATTATTTGTATCGCTTCATCATATGTTATAGTTTCCCATTTATTGTTTAATAAGGACTCCCATCTGCTTTTCATGTTATTGATTTTCATTTCAACGTCCCCTTCTTTTCTTTGTGAGAATAAAAGATTTGAAGCAACATCATCTTTGTCTTGGACCAAATCACGAATAACGTATTTGATCATTTTTTCAGTAAAAGTAGTTAATTGATGAACATCCTCTATAAAAGACATTTCAGCCTCTAACATCCAAAATTCGCTTAAATGTCTGTTTGTATCACTTAATTCTGCTCTAAAACTTGGAGATAAAGTCCAGACTCTGTTTAGTGCCATTGATAGTACTTCTAAATGTAATTGAGTTGATACAGTCATATAAGTTGACTTACCAAAGAATTTTTCTTTTTTCTTCAATAAAGAATTTGATTCAATATTGAACAATTCACCAGCACCTTCACAATCAGTGCTTGTAATTAATGGTGGATTTGTTTTAAAGAAACCTTCACTCTTGAAAAATTCATTTAATTTAAAGTCCACGAATGATCTAAACCTTAAAACAGATGATATATAACTTGTCTTAGGGCGCAGAGTTGGTATAGTTCTAAGGTATTCAAGTGAATGGATTTTCTTCTGTAAAGGATAAGAATTTGGTACATCACCTATTACAGTAAAGTTATCTACTTTGAATTCAAAATCATCTTTTCCCTTTGATGGAATAAACGTACCAAGTAATTCAATAGATTGACCAGTTTTCAATATTTTAGCAGCTTCTGGGGCTATCACGCAGTTTAATGTCTTATAGGTTGAACCATCTGAAAGATCAATGAATGCAACTTTTTTGAAAAGACGGACTGATTTGATATAACCATGAACTTTAATTGAATTATTGGGATCTGGGTATTTCAAAAGTTGATTAATTGACTTTGGAATGGAGAGAGAACTACTGTATTTCCTTAGTGGCAGAAATTTAGGCACTTTCTCACTGTATTTGAACATGTTTAATATGATAATAATGTGATTAATATCTTGTTTATCATATTAATTTGTTTATGATCATTATTTATATATATGTAAAGTAATAAGTCTGCCAGCGTCAGTGAGCTTTTTTGTTCGAAGACAAAACTCAAATTAAATCTCCGAAAAGGGCATTTTTCCCAATCTGGGGATTGATTCTAATCACTACTTACTACTGAAACTAAAACTAAAACTAAGTTAGTAGTAGCACTATTATTAATAATTAAGGATTTATTATATTATTTTGCATTGATGAATTATATCAATATAACTATAGGGAATTATTATCAAGATAGGATCTATTAATTTTATAGTTTTTCAATATTTTGTTCTTGGTCTCTTTGCATCTTTGCCTTTAGTCTATTATAGCTCTTTACTCTTAACTGCATCAATTTATCCAACTGGAAGTTTTTCAATCTCAATTTATCTTGTGTGCATCCTAATACAGGACAAGGGAAGCTATTTGTTCTTCTTGTCGTTTCTTTGATGGCCTGTTCCTCAAAAGTATGACCACATACATCACTGATCATTGGAGTCTCAAAAAGCTTCAAACTCAAAGGACATTTTAAACTAACTTTACCGCCCTCTATTTCAATATCATCATCTCCGCCATCATCTTTCTCTTTATCCCTATTAATATCATTTGGTAATTGGTCTTCAGGATGTTGCAAAACAAACAAACAACTTTTTAAAAATCTATAATTATCCTTATCAGAAGGAGAGATATACTGATATGGGTATTTCAAATCGGCTAAAGCGACATTATTATTATCAAGACCCTCTTCAAATAGATCAACAAATGTTTTAGTGTCATTGTTTCTATACAAATCAATGTTTCTTGTATTTAAAGGTTCTTCTTGCATTAATCGACCCTTTATTTTACCAACAGTGGAATAATATAATTTTTCAAATAGTATATTTTCCTTCTGAGTTTTGGATAAATCTTCAAATACCTTTATTAGTCCCTCTATCTGTTCTATTTGTGAATCGCTAAGTAACTCATCGCCCTTACCATTACTGTTTTCTTTATCTGGGAAAAGAGACTTTATATATTCATCAATAGTATTCATCACTTCTTGTTTAGAAGCTACAATGTCATCAGTGCTTGGGATAGATAACCCAATCTTGTCAAGATCATCGGTCATTCCATAATGGATTGGGAAATAAGTAGGCAACTCCATTTTTCCAATATAATACTTGTCAGTTATACTAAGATCAACATGAATAATTACGTCTCTATTTAATAATATTCGGATCTGTTTATGTTTTCTCGTGTATGTTTAGTCAGTAATTATATAAGCAACATATTTCTTGTTTTTTTTTTTTTAAATTCTTGGTTCCAAACTATGAATTTATTGGTAAGGACCTGTTGCAAACATAAGAGAAGGTTATTCCATAATTAACGTCATCAGGCCTTAAAAGGATGGTTCAAATAGTGCATGACTCCCCATTTTTCAAAGTAATTCTTCTGAGAGTCATGGAGTCCTTTGTGCACAAGTCACTGGATGAAACACTGAGTCTGCAACAAATTGTTAATAGGCTTAACTCAAATGCTCTTGTTCAATTGGTATTAAGAATGTCAAAACATAGAAATAACATCATTATAGACCAAGAAACTGGAGATATCGCAGTCAATGATGAAGATGACGATGATGATGAAGATGATGATGACGAGGAGGATGAACCAATTACTATAACGATAAAGGACGTTGTCTTGACAATTACAAAAATGTTTCATAATACAGAAGTTCATATTTTACCATCAAAGGATAACTTCAAAATCAAATTATCAAGAGAACAATTCTTAAATCTTACAGAGAAATATTATAAAGAATATCAAGAGGAAAGTAATCATTATATCAAGCTATTGGAGATGAAATATGATGAATTAATAAATGAAATTATTTCAATCCAAAAGGGTGGATTGGATGATTTGATTGTTAAAGAACACAATGAATTACATCCAACTAATATTATTCAGCGAGAATCACAGATCATACAGAAAGAGATACAGCAGCAAGGTTCACAACAAAAACCATCATTGTTGCAAGCAAAACAATCAGAAACAGAACAACACACAGACATAAGTCAAAAGGGCTTGAAAACTTCATTGGCACAACTACAATCACCACCAACTGAAATAGAAGATCAAAAGAATTCGATCAACCAAGGTACAAGTATTACTAATGATAGCAGTGCTTCAAGTGTCGATTCTGTCGAAATTGAATCAAAGATCAGAAATCAACATGATAATTCAAAAACAATTCTGAAGGTAGATAATAAAAATGATTCTGACCATGCAGTTGAAATGAACAAATCAAATAATGAAGAAGCAATTCAAAACGACATCACTCAAACTGGACTTGATAAAGCAGAAATCAATGTGAAAGATCAGCAAAAAATAGGTGAAAATCGTATTAAAAGTAGCACACTTGAGAAAGATGAACACAGCGACCAACATATCGAAAAAGAAGCAGAAAATGTACCAGAAAAGGTACCGGAAAAGGAAATAGAGAATGATCATATATTTGAGAGAAATACAGAGGATATTGAAGCTGATTTAACTGCAAACTTGAAATCAAATTCTTCTAGTCCTGAGCCAGTAAAAAACTCTAGTAATAATGATAATAATTCATCAGTTGTGAAACTTCACGATGACGTGAAAGAAGAAACATCTCAATTTGATAAAGATATAACAAAATCTAAGGAGATAAAATCTAGACTAAGAAATAAAGAAGTTTCAATTATTGAGGGACCTGTTGAAAATCAAGAACAAGTCGAAAATATTGAGAGTAAGAAGGAGTTTATTTCTCGTAATTCCAGAAAAAGAGTGATATCACGGGTTTCCAAAGAACCAGAATCAATCAATTTATATCCAAATAAGAAACTACAACACCAGTCTAATCCATTAATCTCCAATATCATATCTTATAAATATTCATCAATGTTTCAAGACAAAGTTAATGAAAATCATGCACCAAACTATTACACATTAATCAAATGCCCTACAAATATTAAATCTATTAAGCAAAAGTTAAAAGATGGTAGAATACAAAACTCTTTAGAATTGGAAAGAGAATTACTACTAATGTTTGCTAATGCTATGATGTATAATAAGAGTGATACTGATGTGTATGAATGGGCCAAAGAGATGCAATCGGATATTGATACACAGATTAAGGTATTCAAAGAAGCGGAGGATAGTTAAGATTGCCTTTTATGTTTGTCTGATTTATATTTCAATTTATATAATATCATATAATCAAGTTAGTAATGATCATGATATTTTACATATGTAATTGGACGATAATAGAGAATCCAAATAATTATGTTTCACTAAAAAGGTATAATATTAGAGATATGAAGTAAATGCACATTATGAATCCAATTTATTTAATAATTTATTATTATTATATATATACATGAGATAAACTTAATCAGCCTTCAGTGTAAGAAACTTAATTTAATATCAAGAGCCTTAAACAATAGTACTAATTAAATGAAATATGAAAAAACCCCAAAAAAGAAGAAAAATGCATAGGTAAATGTTCTAAGTACTGATAGTACCATATATACCATATAGAAATCAGCAAACAGCAAGCAGTGAGCAGTGAGCAGTGAGCAATGAACAGTAGTTAAAATATATAACCATAACTATATCATCAATGTTTTTAATAATTAATAACAAAGAATACCGGCTTAACGTTTCATATTTTGGGTTAATAGAGCATTTTGTTCTTGGAATCTTTGTCCAACTCTTTCACTATGCTTCAAGAATTTTTCACTACATTTTAGAATACAACTTTCTTCCTTGTTTGTTAATTTATCAGAGGTGAAATCATTAATACAATCAGTGAAACAACGCTCGACTAAGTGTGAGTATAAACGCATGAAATCCTTCATCTGTTTTTGTTCCACGATCTTTTGGAACTCCATTTGCTCCTTTTGGTTTAATTGATCCATTTTGGTTGAGTTATATTTATATATATATGTATAAGTCTATGCTTATGTCTTTATAGCAATATTCTATTTAATTTGGTAGATTTAAGTTGGATATGCCTGCTCTAAATTTCGTTGAAAGAAAAAAAAAAAAATTGATAAAAATTTTATCGGGAGGGTAACTGCTGTTTGGGTACAGTCAATTTTTAAGATAGAGGAAAATTTTTATAGTAAGCAACCAAATATAGTTATGATATTATTCCTGCTCTAAATCGAATTCATTTAATCTTCTGGATTATATTCCAGTATTTCACTACCATGAATAAATAGTTAAGTGTATATTGTAGAGGGAATAGACATGCGCCATTTATATGCTAAAAAAAAAAGCTGTAACCACCATCATCAATATATAGATATCTTACTTATATAAAAATTGTTGAAAAAATAGTATATTAATCACCAATATATAGCTTGGTATACTTTTCATAACTCACAGTTTATTGATATATTCAGATCCTGCTGCTAATATAACATATATACCATATCATATACCCCATTTGAATACTTCTTGAAAGTTCAACTTCTAATAATTCATACTAACTTAGCAACATCTTAAATAATTTAATTCGAAAAAACACCAAAATTAGCATAATGACTGTGACCAATTTATCATTTACACAAAGAGCTGCTGTTCATGATTCACCATTGGCTCAAAGATTATTTAGACTAATGGAAGAAAAGAAATCAAATCTTTGTGCCTCAATCGATGTTCGTACAACTGCTGAATTCTTGAAATTGGTTGATACTTTAGGTCCATATATTTGTTTAGTAAAGACTCATATTGATATTATTGATGATTTTTCTATAGAAAATACTATTATCCCATTAAAGGCTCTTGCCTTAAAGCATAACTTTTTAATCTTTGAAGATCGTAAATTTGCTGATATTGGTAATACTGTAAAGGCACAATATTCTGGTGGTATCTTTAAAATATCTTCATGGTCTGATATTACAAATGCTCATGGTGTTACTGGTGAAGGAATTGTCAAAGGTTTAAAGGAAGCTTCCCAAGAAACAACAAATGAACCAAGAGGTCTATTAATGTTGGCTGAATTAAGTTCTAAAGGTTCATTAGCTCATGGTGAATATACTAAAAAGACTGTTGAAATTGCTAAATCTGATAAAAACTTTGTTATTGGGTTTATTGCTCAAAATGATATGGGTGGTAGAGAAGAAGGATTTGATTGGTTGATTATGACTCCAGGTGTTGGGTTGGATGATAAAGGTGATGGCTTAGGTCAACAGTATAGAAGTGTGGAGGAAGTAGTTGCTGGTGGTAGTGATATTATTATTGTAGGTAGAGGTCTCTTTGGTAAAGGTAGAGATCCAACAATTGAAGGTGAAAGATATAGAAATGCTGGTTGGAATGCATATATCAAGAGAACTTCTTCTCAATAATCAAATTTATTACTGTTTTAAGTCATATGTTTATGTCAAAAAACAAATAATAAAGTTCAGAAGTAAAAAAGAATTATTAGATTCTTTTATTCACTAATGCTTACTGATATTATACATATGTGTATACATATATATTGATATCTGAAGAGTTGAAAAGGTTATATCTCACCTAGTAATTACAATATAAATTCTATTCTCCTATTTAATACCCATGCAGTGTACTATAATATTAATAGTTTATCTGTCAAGCTAGTAGTATGTCGGAATAGTAGTAGTATTTATTTCCATAAAGAGTTAAACATTCAAAGAGAGCAACTGATTCTTTTACGATTTAAAACACTATACACAGATTAAATTTTGTGAATATTGTAAAGGTAAGGATATTGGGATTATAAACTTTAATGGTATATCACCTAATGAATTCTCATGATTGTACATACTATACCATTTGTGGTTGTTAGTAGGTAGATGGGTAAGAAAAAAAAAAAATACTTTATTTAATACTGCTATTCAATAATACTGTTAGACATTCAATTATAACCATTGAACATCTCTAGTGTTATCTTTGTTTCACGTACAGACCAACATCAATATTCATTTCTTTATTAGCATCAATATAATTCATATTTCTCATACTCATACCGTTAAATAATCTTCTTTTTTTTGATTTTCTTTCATGATTCCTCATATTCAATGGCACAAACCAATACCAATCAACATCAACAAGATCAACAAGATCAACAAACAGCAACACCGTCAATTAATTCAAACTTTGAACATAAGCAGAAGACCTTCGATGATAAGGACATGGTCTCTGGACCAAAGAACTCATCAGCATCTATTTCTATAAATACCCCATTGGATTCTACACAATCCGAGTTAACAAGCAATGGTTCCAAACTTGTAGGTGCAGGTACTGCAGGTATTCGTGCTTTAATGTATCAATTTACTACTCTGTATTTAAGAACACCACCTGCTAAGTTATTTAGACCGTCAAGAATTGATTACATGCTAATAACTAGGGTGCTTGTCAATGGTTCAGTTTATAATGCTTCAAGTTCAAAACCTTATAATTTCTTAAAAGATTCATCAATTGGTATTTTAATATCTGCTGTTAGAAAATATGGTTGGAAATTTATACCTGAAAATATATTACCTCCATTGGTAGCGAATTCTGCTACTGGTGTGGTTCTTTATACTTCTTATTTAATGAGTTTACAACATTTTAATGATAATAAGACACATTTTTTAGATAATCCTTCACCTTGGGATACACTTAGAGCAGGATTTTTAGCTGGATTCTTTCAATCTGTGGCTGCTGCTCCAATAGATGCCATTTATACAAGATCTTCTGCTAATGAATTATTGGAAGGTAAACATGAAAATTTATGGAAATTTGGTTTAAAAAAATTAAGAGAAGTTGGTGTATCTGGAGTATTTGCTGGTTATGCATTAAGTTTTGTTAAAGAAAGTTTAGGATTTGCAATCTATTTTTGTTCATTTGAAACAATAAAAAATCAATTGTTCAATTTTACTAAAATGACATTGATAAACTTTAATTATTATTCTAATATTATTAGATCACCATTACAATACAAGATGACCAAAGAAGAATACATTAAAGAATGTGAAAGTCAAAAGAAATATAAATTTATGAAAACTGTATTTGTATTTGCAGCAGGGATAACTGCCTCATTATCATTACAAATAATACAATATCCAATTACTAAAATTCAAAACATTCATCTTTCAAGATTAGAAGCCTTTGATATATATAGAGCAGCAGGCCTTGATCCAAATCCAAAGGTAAATTCTACTTCAATAGAAACGACGGCGTATAGATCATCTAAACTATTGACTATTTACTACAATACATATATGGATACTTTGGAGCACGTTGTGTTTTTGAAGAATAATTCAAAACTAAATTGGTATGATTGGTGCTATAGAGGATTTACTAGACATACATTATCTGTAATACCTGCTACTACATTAGGATTGGTTGTATTAGAATCTTTGAGAAATAAATTGGCAGTTGAAATTGAACCATTAGATCCATTTCAACCTTAGCTCATAACTTTATTAATATAGATAGTCGTGGTATTGTACATCATAATTAGGATATACTTTAACAATTTTTCAATTACATCAACTTCCATACAGAGATTCAAGTAGCAGCAGAATGTGTATAATATCAATATTCTTAAATATGTAAATAGTATACCTTGGTACCTTGTTCAAGATAGATCTTATTGATATATAGAATTCAGATACTTTGATACAAATAACTTTTCACTAGTGTTCGACTCGCAATATGCTTATCACTAGTAAGTTCTATATAGTAGTTGTGCTTTATTGTGCTCATTTTTGAATTCTGAATATTTTCAGAGAAAGAAAAAAAAAACGTTAAGTCTTCAAGGTTAGTGAGTAAAGTAAAAGCAGTCATTAGATTTGAAATGGGAGTTAAGTCTCTTAATACTAAGATATATATTGATATATCTATCAATAATGAAAAGATTGGTCGTATTGTTGCAGAACTTTATGATGATAAGGCACCTAAGGCTGTTAAGAATTTCATAGCTCTTTGCTCTTCTGCAAATGGAATTAGCCTGAAGGGAAATCATTTTCATAAGGTAATCAAAAACTTTATGATTCAAGCTGGGGATATAGTATATGGTTCAGATCTTTATACAAGTGAAAGATCAAATGCTGGTAAAGGTGGAATATCAATCTATCATAATGAAAATAATGATAATGAATCATCGTTAAAAGGAATTTTTGAAGATGAAAATTTACAAGCTTTTAATTCATTATTCAATTTGGCTATGGCAAATAGTGGACCCAATACAAATACTTCACAATTCTTTATTAATACATATCCAGCTCCTCATTTAAATGGTAAGCATACTATCTTTGGTAAAATAATACATGGTAAATCAACAGTACGAACCATTGAGCTTCAAAAAGTTAATTCTGATAATATTCCTGAAAATGAAATTTGTATCTCTGATTGTGGTATTTGGTCTGAAGAATTAGGTGTCCCAGTTTTCAATGCATCTTATGATACTGTTGGTGGTGACATCTATGAAGAGTACCCAGAAGATGATGACCATTTTGATAAAGATAGATCATCTGATGCATATGAGGCTTCAAGTAGAATCAAAGATGCTGGTACTCTATTATTCAAAAAGAAAAATTACATGGAATCACTTTTCAAATATAAGAAAGCATTGAGATATACTATGGAATTTATCCCTGACCAAGATCAAGAACCTGAACTTGCACCTAAGTTCGAAGATCTGAAAAAGAAGCTATACTTGAATATAGCTCTTGTATCAAACTCTCTAAAGAATTACACTGACAGTATTAAATATTGTACATTTTTATTGGAATCAGAACCAAATACATCCACGGATAAAGCAAAGGCACTTTACAGGCGTGGTTGTGCTGAGTTTGAGCTGAAAAAGTGGGAACTTGCTCTAAAAGATTTTGAGGAATGTTCCATTAATAATCCAACTGATGAAATAGTTTTACAAAAAATTGAAGATACTAAACAGGCAATCGAAATTTCTAAAGAGAAAGAAAAGAAACAATACGCTAAATTTTTTGGTTGAACTTATACTTGTAAATAATACTGTGCCACTTATGTATATTTTGTTCCAGCTTCCTAAATGCTTATATGCTTGTTCATTCGACGTGGAGTAAGAATTTTATTATTTTAAAATCCAAAATCAAATGCACTCATATCGGGTTCCTGGAAAGCAGCACTTGGTGGCTTCAATGTATTATTAGGATTGATTTTTTCTGTTCCATTTACTGAGCTATCTTCAGATTCAGTTTTACTCAATGAATTAGATGCTAAACCATATTTCTCTAACATACTGAGTTTGGCTGGAATTTTTGATGGTTCAGTTGGTTTATTACCGTTAGTACTATCAAATTTATTGATCAAAGTATTTCTTACTTTAGTTTGTGGACTCATACCATATTTCTCAATTATACTCGTAGTTGCTCTAGTCTCACCACTTCCAAACTTGATGAAACTTTGTTCCCTTTTCATTGTATTCTCAGTTCTCAAGAACTTCCAATTCTTCAGGATGAAACAGGATAAATAGTCACATCCCATCCTAGTATATATTGAAGATACTCTTAAAATGAATTCATATTCCACTTCTGATGGTATACTTAAAGAGCCATGTAAATAACCAATTTTCTTCTCTCTTAAACTTTTATACAATTCAATCAGTAGTGGGTCATCTTCAATGAAAGACTTAGATTTCTCAGAGACTTGAATATTTTTCAATACAGTGTCATCGACAACATCAACAGGTAGTCTAATTAATGATTGAATAGCCCTAGCTTGGTCAGAGATCTTCCAGAACACAAAGCTGGTTGTCCATCGATCACCATTCTGAACTGCTTCATTCAATACCGTGCTTGTTAACAAACTTTTTAATACGCTTCCATTATCGCCTTCATAAACACGACAAATTCCAATAGCTAATGATATGTCATTCATTTGTTTTACTATAACGTTCACTGAATCTTTCAAAGAATCCGCTAACAAGAAAAAACATGCAGCTAATTGATATCTATGTTTACTTAATAGAACAAATGCATTTTTTAAAGCAGCAGTTTTCCATCTATCAGAACTAAAATCATTCTTCAAAAAATTGACCATTTTACTTTGTTCAGGATTTCCTACTGCAGTCTTCCACAGTCCCATCAATATTTGCTTTTTTCTCAACGCTAAATAGTATAAGGAGCAGCTGCTTGGGTCCCTAGTTTTCTGCGAATTGAACTCATTTTTAGCAATCTGCTCAAAAACAGTCACTAAATCATCATATTTAAGCCAATAAGACAACCCGTATTGTTTAGAAACTTCCCATGTAACTCTTCTATCTGGTATAGAGTTCTGGACAAGTTGTAAAAGTAATTCTTTGTTATCACTATGTAATGCCCAACTGATATCTCTCATTGTTAAACCTATCTGTGTGTCCCTATGAACTTGGAAAAGCTTTAAACCCAGAAAGAATTTTAGCCCACTAGAATCCAAGCTTGTAGTATTATTATCAATATCTATAATTGCTTCAATTGTACTAACTAATGTCATTTGTTGATGTCTTGTTAAATATGGTAATGAGTATTTATGAAGTTTATCTTTCAACATCTCAACAATAGTCGAATTCAATGTATTGTATTCTTCGTTAAACTGGCTTTTATCACTAACAAATTTTTTAGCAAAGAATTTATCAATATCAAATGATAAAAAATAACCAATGTCAGCAATTTCACCACCAATTGTTTCAATTTCTTTCAATTTCAGGAATAACCTTAACAAAACCTCTTTGACTAACTCAATCTTCCCCATAAATAAGGATTGAATGATGATTTGTGGGTGATACAATGGTAATGGGCCATTAAGAACAGATGCAAGATTAAGTAAGTCTGAGGAAATAATATTTCTAGACCCAATAGACTTTCTAGTAATTTTATCCGTGAAATCAAGACTCTTGTCAGCAATGAATAGTTGATTCCCTGTACCAATGACAAGCATACCATCCTTAAGCCATACCGAGTCACCTATTTCATGATTTGTGTAACTTGAAATATCTACCTTCTTGATTGGTAGAAAGGCTGGGTTTGAATGAGTATAATCATAACGAAGTTGAGTATATAAGAGACAGTATGTATCAAATCCGACTGATAAAATACTCTGCTTATTGAAAGTACTGGTCCAATCAATATCTCTTATTGTGTGTTCAAAGGTTTCTTCATACTCAAGAACATCTCTTGTTAAATCCCAAATCGTCAATCTATATGTAGTTGAATCGACTATTGCAAATTTAGAGATAGATGAACCACTTATATAAGATGCATTTAAGACTCCTGAGTCCAGTCTAGAGCTTTCAAACCAGGTGATTGTATCCTTGATCACTTCAGCACGATAACATAGCAGTAAGCCTGTCTTACTTATAGTTGCCAAAATTGTTCTGTTACATGGAATGTGAGAACCAACAGGATCAATAGTTGAAATTATTATGGCATCACTGGTTTCAATGCTTGTTGTCTTGAACGGTTCAATTGTTCTATTTCTTATAATCCAAGCTTTTGTTTCATCTCTATAGACAGCGATAACATAGTGAAGGTTGGAAGAATGAATTTCCAATGGAATGCTTGCAAAACATAACGGATTATGATCTTTCTCAACGTTGTATGTATATACAGCTTTAGCAACTTTGATCGAAGTATCCCACAGAGTAATCAGATTTGAACATATTGTGATCAACTGATTACCTTTATCCAATAAAATACTTTTAGTGATTGGAGATAATGTATTAACTACAGATTTCTTTTTCAAAGAAATGCTTTCTTTCAGATATTGCGGTTCCCACACACAATTCTCATTGAATCTTGATACTGTTAGCATTGCCTCACCATCACTTGTTCTGTCTACCTTGATAATTGATTTATTATGTCCAGTTAATTTGTGGAGGAATGAGCCTAAGGAGTTACTCTCTTTATTACCATCACAACTTAACAATGATGTTAAATCAATAGCAGAATGCCTAATGACACCATTTAGATCATGTACAATTAGCGAAAGTTTACCATCAGTTCTAATAATAGGTTCACCAAAGTTTATAAATTCTGGCTTCTTAACAAATGATGAAATTGACAATTTAGTCTTCATTAATTGAGTAATGTTCATTAACTTTGGAGGATTTCTGGATAAATTTTCTAATGCATATATTTTGAGATCGCCTTTTTCATTGGCCACCATAGCAAGGTCTGGTTGCTTTTTACCTAACTCTATAAGGTCAGGGCTATAATTTTTAGATAATGAAATTTTTATTGCATCTGAAATTAAATAATCATCAATGATATTAACAAATCGTTTTCCATTATTACTATCGTTCTTGTCATGTCTATCCACATCATCAAATAGATCCAGTGATCCCCAATGTTGAATTATGTGTGAGCTATCATGTTCATAATTTGACCAAACTCTAAGAATAGAATCTCTTGAGAGTGAATATAAAGTATTAGTATAAGATTCTGGATCCTCCATTGTATCAAGATCATGTCTTTTCCATCTAATACTTGTGATTGAAGTAGAGTGCAATAAATAAGATAGATCAAATAAGGAATTCTCACCAAATGCCACTCTATTCCAAACTTTTAGCAGTGTATCATATTTCCCACAACTTGCAATTAAGGTCGAGTCTTGGGATATTTTACAAATATAAACAGGACTGGCTTGAAGAACAGACCAAATATTTGAAGTCTTCAATATACCATAATCATCCTTAACTTCCCAAAGTGTCAAATACTGAGATCCAGTTACTAATTCATCCTGAGAACCCCAATTTAAACAATTTATAGCTGATTTATCTTGTTTGTCTATTAAATCTGTTGAATGCTTCCATCTGGGTATTTCCATCTTCAGCTGATAAGGCTCATATATTTGTACCATAAAATTTACAGCAACTGCAATCTTACCGTTGAATGGATTGATATCAACAGCTAATGCATCAGATTCTAGGTAAATTGTTTGTAGCTGCTCCATATTATTGGAAAGTATAATTAGGTTGTTTCCAGAACAATAGGCCACGATGGAATGGCCATCCCATTTTGATTGGCAAACTGCTTGGGCAGTCTTGTTTGGCTCTCCGGGGACAAAACTAATGGCCATTTAAATTGAGATTAAAGATCAATTTTAGCTGTTTGATAATAATGTTGGTAACATCATTTTATGTGTGGTGATCGTATATAATTTCTTCGATCGTTCCCTTTAAAACAAACCGAAATAGAATTTCAACAAGATCTCTCATGAACTTGAATAAATTCATATTTTTGGAAAATTGACATTTACTAATTACTGCTGAAAGTAGTAAATCTAGATATTGTCAAAATATCCAAGCTTCTTTCTGATTTATTATTTTAAAGCTTATAAAAACATCGTTATTCGTTATTAGAAGTCAAAATAATTAAACAGTGATTGATTCACCCTCGGATTTTGAAAATTGCAAAAATTTCAAAAATTTGATAACCATCGAGCCAGAATAAGAAAGGCACTATATAAGGTGGTAGAGGAAATTATATATATATATATATATATAATGGGAGGAAGGTATGTATTTGTGTCGTAAACTATTTCATTGATTCTTTGCTAACCTTTTATTGCCTTATTTGTATAGTTGCAAGGATCAGAGAATGGCAGTGGCCATCTGCTTGCAAAGATCACCTTGTGTAATGATAGAAAGACATACACCAACAGAATGTCTAGAGAATCCAGAGTTAGCTGAAGATTTACCTGAACTTTGTAAAGCTCAGATGAAGGCATTTTGGGAATGCAGAAAAGGGTTCTTTGATATGTCAAAAAGATTTAGAGGTAATGCACCATTGTCAACTGGTAAATACAATAATCAATATGAAAATTTGTCCAGTGGTAACTTTGACCCTATGGGAGAAATGAAAAAATTAGAGCAGTTAGATTCTACACGAAAGGACTGAAACTTTTTAATGATAATATACCCTTTATCTTTTAGATATAGCTCCGTTTTATTTCAATTATCACTTTTTCTCAAACAATTTGATCCTTTAAAAGGATACATACTATTTCTTGTACATATAATTTCTGGACCATAATTGCTCCATGAAGAAGGTTATTTTTTTATGTATAATAGAATATACATGATAAGGTATGTATATCTGTATATATACATATATGTATGTATGTATGTATGTGTGTGAATATATACGTATGTGCATACGCTATAATATTTAATGCAGCACTAGGTTTCAAATCTATCATGAAATTCCTATGGAGTATTTTCTATGTACATGCAACGATTTATATATTATTTCCAATGTTAATGATTGATTCATACAGTTCATCTACAATATTCTGGTTTAAAATTGGGCTAATGAAAACCACTCTGAAAAAGTCACCGGTATCTAAATCTGGAGCAGGAGAATAATCAATTAAAAATCTTCCTGTTGAATGTAACTTAGAAACAATATGTTTAGTTACTTGAGAATTTACTGTAGAATTATCAAATTTACTATCCTTGTTGAAATAGAAACAAACTTGCAAGGCTGGAGGTGGCATAGTGGATATCAATTTAAACTTAGAAGTGTTTTCATGTACTTTATTGGCAAAATATTTGGTAATGGCGAAGGCATGATCTATTCTTTCTTCATAACCAGCCTTTCCATAATAATACCAACCCATATAAAGCTTTAAAGCATCTGGCCTTCTACCACAACCCATTGTTCCTTCAGCCAAGTCATAAAACGTATCATTATTTTGACTACCGTGAAATAAATATGGTGCCTCTAATGAGTTGGCAGTTTGGAAAACTCTTTCATCAGGTAATAATAAGAATGAGCAAGTGGTAGGAACACCTAACATTTTATGTGGATTTGATGTGATTGAATCAGCCAATTGACATCCATTTAATTTATATCTGTAAGTGTTACTAAAGCAAACATTCCCACCCCACGAGGCATCAACATGAAACCAAAGATTGTATTTCTTTGAAATGATGCTTATCTTTTCAAATGGGTCATAAGAGCCAAATACAGTAGTACCAGCAGTAGCATTGATATATAATGGGGTATAACCTTCAACTTTAGCTTGTAAAATTTTAGACTCTAAGTCATTGATATCCATTATACCTTGGTTATCAACTGCAACTTTAAAGACTGCATTGGAACCCATTCCTAATAATATAGCAGCCTTTTCAATTGAATAATGTGAATGAGAAGATGTGAAAATGGCAAATTTATAAACATGATTGCCATTTAGTTTAGTTATTGGGAATAACATTGATCTTGCAATTTGAAGACTTGTAATATTGGACCAAGAACCACCAGAGAATGTCAGACCACCAGCATGGACTCCATTAAATCCAAACAGTTTTGCATAGCTATTAGAGATTTTCTTCTCAATAATAGTAACCAATGGTGAGACTGTATAAACATGACTATTAGTGTTGAGTAAACTCAATAGTATATCAGAAATAACTCCGATTGGATTTGTTGATGCGTATAGCTTATCTAGAAATCCAGGATGCCAAGTTACCACCGAATTATTTAGCACAGTCTTAAACAAAGCATAAACACCTTCTTTACCTTTCCCCTTCAAAGGGACCTCTATATCAATGTGGTGGGACAATTCGGTGGGACTGAGTTGGTTGATATCAAGGCTCGCATCTTTCTTAGTAGAATTTCCAACGTAACTTAATATCAGAGGTTTTAAATCAGACAGCAAATAATCAAGCTCCTCCACTCTATTGCTTTCCAAGTGACAATCCAGTCCAGATATCATCACTTCTCTATTGGACCACTACCAATAGTCTAGTAGTAGTAAACTTAGCTGTACAATGTAAGTCATCATATGTGAAATATTTAAGAAGAAAAAAAAATAATTTGCTAGTGCAACTATTACTACTTACGCAGAGTATGGCAAACATTAAATACCCATATATATAAAAGATGGTCACACAGGATGAAGATACCAGTAATGATAATCTACTGGATTTAGGAATCAAGCTAGTTGAGCAATCATCTTTGGAAAATCAGATTCAGAGGGATACAGATGATCTGATTCAAAAAGGTGAAGTTGATGCTGATTTGAAAAGATTAAACAAATCAAACAATGATCTAAATAAGTTTAGACACGAGCTTGATAAGTTGAAGAAGCAATTGGCTGATACAAGAACCAAAATTTCAGAGAAGAAACTACTCAGAGAAAAGTTACATCATATCGAAAATGACATCAATTCTAAAGTGCAGGACATTAAAGACATTAAATTAAGATTAAAAGATAGTATCAATAAAGAATCAAGCAAATCAAATCCGAATGAAAGACAATCAAATGAATCTGAGAATGATTATTTGGTAAGAATCGGTAAAATAACTGCTTTTGGTAATGCTTCTGGATTCAAAGTAGAAAAGGGTTATGAACAAGACCAGCAACAGAGTTCGTTTTCACATCAGAACCTTATGCTTCCTGGATTTAATGCTACTAGACTTAATATAGAAACTGAAGAATCAAGAAAGAATGCAGAAAACATTAGTAATAATCATGATGATGATGATGATGATGATAACAACGATGATAACAACGATGATAATGATGACAAGATCAATCCAAGAAAAGACACACACCTAGATACTGAACTCGAACAGAATTACCAATATGATTCTGATTTCAGTGATGAAAAAGAGGATAGTCAAGAAGAAATCTATAGGCCTCTCAAAAAGGCTAAGTTCAAACAATTAGACGATGATGACATAAGAAACAATGATGACGGTGATGAAAACTTTTATCAAAATAGACTAAAAACTTGGATTCAACAAAGATCAAGCCTACGCTCCAAATCAGATCCAGACTATCATACAAGTTATCCAGAATGGTTCAAAAAGCATCCTAAAAATCCAGATGCTGTATTGAACTCAGATTACAAAGTTCCTGGTGATATCTACCCTCTCCTATTCGACTATCAAAGAACTGGTGTTCAATGGTTGTACGAACTATATTCTCAAAAACATGGTGGAATTATTAGCGATGAAATGGGGTTGGGGAAAACTATACAAATCATTTCTTTCTTGGCTGGATTGCATTATTCTAAAAAGATTACAAAGCCAATTCTAATTGTTTGCCCTGCAACTGTTATGACTCAATGGGTAAATGAATTTCACACTTGGTGGCCTCCATTCAGAACAATAGTATTGCATTCTATTGGAGCTGCAATGAAGACTAAAAAGAAGTTTAAAGAAGAAGACTTGGAAAACATGTTGATGCTTGAAGGTGAGGATGGTGATGAGATAGCCAGAAACCAGAAGATAAAACAATTCAAAACAGATAAAAATATATCAGAAATCATCGAAAAATTGGTAAACGATGGACATGTATTAATAACAAGTTATGTTGGGCTGAGAATCCATCAAGAACATCTACTGGATATTGACTGGGAGTACGTTATACTGGATGAAGGTCACAAGATCAAGAATCCAAACTCGAATATAACAATTACTAGCAAAATGTTAAAAACGTATAATAGAATAATATTATCTGGTACACCAATCCAGAATAATCTTCTTGAATTATGGTCATTATTCGATTTTATATTTCCTGGTAGATTGGGTACATTACCAGTTTTTCAGGAACAATTTGAGTTACCTATTAAAGAAGGCGGGTATGCTAATGCTTCAAATTTAGCTGTTAAAATCAGTTATCAAAAGGCTATTGTACTGAAAGAGTTAATACAGCCCTACTTACTGAGAAGAGTTAAGATGGATGTGGCAAGGGATCTACCCTCAAAGAAAGAATATGTCTTGATTTGTAGATTAACTAAATTTCAAAAAGAAAAATATTTACAAGTATTGAACCATTTAGAAACTAAATCAGCTTCTTATTTAAGTGCTATAGATACACTTAGAAAAATATGCAATCATCCTGATTTAACCGATTCACATTATTTATCTTCAGAACCAGGATATGGAGAACCTTCAAAATCAGGTAAAATGCAAGTAGTAAAAGAGTTATTGACTCTTTGGAAAAAACAAAAGCACAAAGTTCTATTATTTACACAAAGTAGACAGATGATGATAATTCTTGAAAAATTTTTGAATAATTTGAACAATTTCCGATATATGAAGATGAGCGGTGAAACTCTCATCTCCAGAAGACAAGAAATGATTCATGATTTCAACATCAATGATTGGGATCTTTTCTTATTAACCACAAAAGTTGGTGGTTTGGGTATAAATCTCACTGGAGCTGACAGAATAATTATATTTGACCCTGATTGGAACCCTTCAACAGACTTGCAGGCAAGGGAAAGAGCATGGAGACTGGGGCAAAAGAATGAAGTGTTAATCTATAGACTGGTAATAGGGGGATCAATTGAAGAAAAGATATATCATAGACAGATATTCAAACAATTGCTAACTGACAAAATACTCAAAGATCCGAACCAGAAGAGATTTTTTAAGAATAGTGAACTTCATGACCTATTTACTCTAGAAGATTACGATGATAATGATTCTAACAATTTGCTCAAGAACAGTAAGGGTAATCATGACGATTTGACCGATATTTCTGTGATAAAAGGTTTAACGAAGATGGAGAAGTTCCAAGAAGAAAACAAACAAGACACTGAAAACGACAGGCTATTATCAGGAATAATGTCTAATATCTCTGCAAAGGCAATAAACCATGATAAGATTGTTGAGTCACATTCTACTTCTGAAAATAGTCTTATTGACAGACAAGCGAAGAAAGCAGTTGATGAAGCTTTGATTTCATTAAAGAGATCAAGAAAAATTGTAAAGAGAGCTGGTATGGGTGTTCCGACCTTCACTGGAAAATTTGGCTCAGCTGGAAAAACTAAAGTTAGAATAAACAGATTTGGATTTCCAACTGAAAACAATTCAAGATCATCCTCTTCTTCGATTCTAGCTAATATAAAAGAGAAGAAAATATCCTCGAATTCTGAATTAGAATCTACAGAATTATCGCAAAATACTTCTACCATTAAGCAAATAATTAGCTTTTTATCATCACAGGATGATTTTTTTGGCAAGTCTAAAGATATTATAGAACACATTGACATGGAAATAACAGATAAAACTAATTTGACAATATTAAGAGCAATGCTTAAAACGATTGGAACATGGGATGCTTCAAAATCTGGATGGGTATTGAAAGCAGAATTCAAGGAGACTAATAATTAATTACTGTATTTCCCATATAATATATGCATCAACTTACAAATTAGGTGTAACGATAATGTGACATTATATATTCTCTATTAATTTGATAACATATACATATCTCAAGTTAAAAACAACAACGATAATCATGTTCAGTAACTACGACCAAACATGGTATAGTTGATGGCTTTTTTATCACATTTAACACATCTTTGATCAGGTTTTAAAGTTGGTTGATCGAATGGAATACATAATGATTTGGCACCCATCGATGGTGACTTCTCATCAATTTCTTCTTCAGTGCCATCATTCTTTTTCGCAGATGAATCTTTGATATCTTCCTCACATTCCATAACCCCACACCATGGAGCTATAATCAAGTTTTTAGAATTCAATGCTGGGACAAAATCTTCCCAATTCTCTACTATGATTCTATGAGAATCAAATGAATCCTTGGCCTTTTGAAATAGATCATTTTGTAACTGCTCAAGAATTTCTGGTACTTTGGTTTCTAACTCTTCCAAAGGAACATTGAATTTCTTTGAGTCATTACGACGAACGATAGTAACATGTTTATTCTCCAAATCTTTAGGACCAAATTCTAATCTTATTGGTAAACCTTTAAGCTCCCAGTCAGAGAATTTCCAGCCTGGTGAATAGTTAGTACGATAATCAGCAATAGCCCTAATACCGACCTGTAATAATCTATTTTCAATTTCTTTGGCACCATCAAAGATAGCATTTTCTTGCTCCTTAGTGGTTTTTGCTGTGATACCAACAGGAATGACAACAGCTTGATATTGTGAAACTCTAGGTGGAATAACTAACCCTTTGTTATCGGAATGGACCATTACCATAACACCAATAACACGAGTAGATAGACCCCATGAGTTTTGCCAAGCAAACAATTTTGGTTTATCAGGACCTTCTGGAGATTCAACAGAAATATTGAACATCTTTGAGAAATTTTGACCTAAACAATGGGATGTACCACCTTGAATACCACGACCAGTAGCAGGAATGTACCCTTCAACAGTGGTAGTGAACAAACCCCCTGCAAACTTTTCCTTTTCAGTCTTCTTACCCTTGATAACTGGAACAGCTAATAAATATTCATAGATTGAAGCATAATGATCTAAGATCTGTAAAACTTCAGTATTGGCTTCTTCGAAAGTTAAATGAGCAGTATGACCTTCTTGCCATAAAAACTCTCTTGTTCTTAAGAACGGTTGAGGATGTTTGAACTCCCATCTCACAACAGAATTCCATTGGTTTAACTTTAGTGGTAAGTCTCTATGAGATTGGATCCACTTAGCATAATATGGGTACATTACAGTTTCGGAAGTTGGTCTAATAGCAATTGGTTCTTCTAGTTCTGATGAACCAGCTCTAGTAACCCATGCTACCTCTGGAGCAAAGCCTTCAATATGATCTTTTTCTTTTTCTAGTACTCTCGAAGAAACAAACATTGGAAAGTACGCATTCTTAACGCCCATAGCTTTGATTTTAGAATCGAAGAATTGTTGGATATGTTCCCAAACAGCATAAGAGGCTGGTCTCATGATATAACAACCTGAAACATCATAATATTCTAGCATTTCACCCTTAGTTAAAATTTGTTGATACCAATTTGGAAAATCTAGGAACTTATCAACAGTAACACCGATCAATTTTGAATCTTCTAGTTGAGCAAGTGTATCTTTCTTCTTGGATTCTTTACTGATAGAAGATGTTGCAGGAACTGGGGAAGCAGAAAAATCAACTGTGATTAATTCAACACCGGTAGATTCTAAGAAGTTAAGTAAATCTTCACCCTTGATTGAAGCCTTCGATGATTCATTGGATAACTCATATATATCAGGTTTGATTATTGATTGATCAATAACAATTTTAATCTTCCCAGCATGCTCCTTTGTAATATTGGCGATAGTAAATTCTTTTGGTGAAACACCAAAAAACTCTTGAACTAAATCTTCTTTAGCCAATCTTGGGTCCTTAACACCAGCAGCATTGGCAATAATGTTTGATGGAGTTGATGTAGAAAGTAAAGCAAAGACTATAACTGGAACCGGAGTTGTAGTTTTAGCAGTCTTTGGCTTGAAAACCAGAGCCTTTGTAGCTAAACTCGATGAGTTCTCAATAGTAGCAAGTGATAACAGAGCAAGAGAAGCTTCTAAAGCCATTATGGTATATAAAACTTGTTTATCTTGTGTTATCTGTGTTTGTTCAACTTGGACTTCAGCTCATCAAATTTTTTACTTCAAGATACAAAAATGTACGAGCGGGTAACCCGGTGTTAATTAGACTAGTTTAACTCCGGGATCAGAAATTTAAAATAAAGACCGAATTGCGAAATCGAGATTTTGGACACAAAACTATATTAACACAAAAGCAAATAGAAACAAGTATCTGGGAATTGTATATCAAAGAGAATAAATCTCTATATTATTAAGTGAAAATGAAGGATTTCAATTCATCATCCCAGAGTCTCAGCTTCAACTATTGGTGAATATTTAGTTTTTGGAGAGTGAGATATAGACTATAAGACCTGTTCCCCATAATTCAAATTGGAGACTTCGAATATAGATCACACAACTTATGTTAGAAAACAAGTTTATAACTTCTATCACAGGTGAGAGTGAACCTCAAAATAATTTTGTGTCGATCAGAATGGCAACTCCTGGTATTGGGAACCCAATCTTAAACTCAATTAGCATGAATAGATCAAGAGAGAGAATGTCTGAGTTGTTCTCAGATTTCAAGAAGAACATAACAGTTGATGGTTATAACAAACCTGCTCCAAAATCAAATGACTCAAATATTAATAACTCCATAATATCAGATTCAGTTGATGTGGAAGTTAGAAACCTATCCCAAGATTTGAGCCATAATGACAACAATGAAAACAATGAGAACACCGCTCTTTACATTGGTGATTTGGAGTCAAATATTAATGAAGCATCTCTATTTTCTATCTTTAAAGACTACAATTCTTTACTTTCTGTCAAAATTTGTTATGATCCAATAACAAAGAACTCACTTGGTTATGGATTTGTTAACTTCTCAAACTCAGAAGAAGCATGTGCTGCAATGGAAAAATTCAATTTTACCTCAATTAATGGTAAAGAAATTAGGATCATGAAATCTTTAAAGGGAAAAACCAAAAATTTTCTTGCAACAAATGTCTTCATTTCCAACTTGAACACAAAAGATTTAAGTCTTCGCAAGTTTTATGAAATTTTTAAATCTCCATCAGCTCCTATACTATCATGTAAACTTGAAACGGCTAAAGGACAAGGTTTTATTTCATTCCAACATAAATTGGATGCTGTTAACTTTATATCCAAATACAATGAAACATTATTAAATGGATCAAAGATATATTGTGCAATACATATTCCAAAATCTATGAGAGCCATTAGTAATTATAAGTTAGAATCAACATCTGTACCAATTGATAGTACTGTTGGTCATTATATAAATACTGGTTCTGTGATTGGTCAACATCCGTTCAATAATATACCATCTTGCACATTGAGAGCAAATCCACCAAATGAGAATATTCCTAACCTGAACAAAGCTATCCACAGTACCATTTTACCAGACTCTGCTCCTATTGATAGCACCACACCTTCACCTATCAGTAGTAACCAAAGCACAGAAGCAACCCTTAAGTTTACGCAGATCTATATTAAAGGTTTGCCAATTGATATTGCAGAAAATGATATTCGTAGCATATTTATTCCTTACGGTAAAATTAAAGAAATATTCATTCAACAAGTTCCGAAATTCAAATCATCTTGGTCGTTTGTTACCTATTTTTCCTCTCAATCTGCTGCGGATGCTGTCAAACAAGTGCATAAGTCATTGTTTAAAGGAAGAAAGTTGACTTGCGTGAAGGCTTTAAAGAAATTGGACCGCCAAAAACAAAAACACTCAGTTCACAATTTAGAACAAGATGATCAATTGAAATGCGATGCACAAGCAAATCCTGATTCAATGGAGCATAGTGAACACCAATCTATCCCAAAGAAGGGTCATAAACTCTATATCTATAATTTACCATCTAATATCAATGAAAATTTCTTCAAATTGCTTTTTAAAAATTATACATTTGAAGGCGATATTAGAAAGTATTGTATTAATATAAAAAGCTGTAAGGAGAATTTCATTGAGTTCCAAACTAAAAGAGATACAATGAACATTCACAAAGTATTGGATGGGGTTAATATTGGTGGAATTAAATTGAAAACCAGCTTAACAAAAATTAGTGGCTTACCTCAAATAATTAGCATGGTGGATGTTAAAGGAGATGCTAATATATCTCAATTTCCTTTGCAAACTGAAAATGATTTGAGCTCAAGCGTTTCCACACTAAGTGAAGGAGCCGTTTTCTCACCTTTGCAAAGCAATTTTACAAATGAATTCAAGCCAAGTCCCATATCTTCCTTAATTGAATCTAATGCCAAGTTTTTTCCATTAAACAAACCATCATATGCTCCCATTTCAAATCAGATTATTGGATTTAAACCAGGCACTATTCAATATTCTGATCAGATGGCTAATCATTTTTCAGAGCATCAGGTATTGGAACCATCAGCACAATTATATAAATTGAAATTCGAGTCGAAAATAATTGATCATTTGGAAAGATACGCCTATAATTCAATTGATTTTTTAAGATATCCAGCTGCTACACGTTCGCGTAACTTAAAAAAAGTGATTAGCTATATTGTCAACAATTATTGGAATAATGATCTTAGCCAGGTACAGTCTTTCTTAAAGCAAGGTGTCTCTGACCCTTCAACAGATTTGAGATTCAAAGAAGAATTAGTTTGGACCATTAAATTATTCGGGTATGAAAGATAGAGTGCTTACTAAATTTATAACCAAGTACTAACTGCAGCTAGTAAACGTTATAGATTAAATAATTATACAATAAAATATATAACTGATCATTATTTCAATTCTTACTATGATATAAAATCTTTATATCAATAATTTATCAACGCGGGTTGACCTACTAAAAACTAAGGTTAGCATAACATCATAATATGTAATAGATTTATATGGAAAGATGGAGGTAGCATATTATTTCAAAGTCAGTGTATGAAAATCAATGTCATTCTAACAATTAACTATAGATGAAAAACTTTTTTTTATTTTGGCAAGTATATCATGATAAATCAAGCATCTAAATTATTTATTTATCATGGTATAAAGTCAAAACAATATTGATACTGATGAAAGCTAGTGGTTTTGAACAGTAGCGTGTGTATAAACATAAAAATGGGGAAATACAAATTGAAAAACAAACCAAATAAATACACATAAACTATTTGTAAACAAGCAAACAATCTAGAAAAACAACAATTGAATAATTTAAGTATGTTGATTACTATTAAATTGAATCCATAGAAGACCATAGTAATATTGAGAAAATAACACACAAAGCTAGAGGTAGAGGAAAAGTGAAAAGTATTATATCCTGACTTTTAATTATATAATGATTGAAAGCCAAAATAGAGGGGAAAAAAGAACACACAAAAAAAAGATAAATCCACATTACCAAAGATAAATTGGTCAACTTCAGGCCAGCTCAACATAATTTGCTGGGAATATACCTTCTCTACCATTAGCTTTACCAGTCCACCAATCGTTTGTTGAATCAGATTTCTTGGTAACTTGTATAACATCACCCTTTTTGAATGATAAATCACCGGATTGTTCACCACTAAATGAGTATAAGGCAATGGCCTTGTCTGATTTAGACGATGATGGAGGGGTTGATCTTCTATAGGAAGAAGAGCCACCACGGCTTGATGAAGACTTTGATGATATGGCAGCTTTCTGGAAACGACGATCTAAATCATCTACATCACTGTCTTCTTCACTATCACTATAATGTCTTGAAGGTTTTGAGGATCTTGACTTTGTATTAGATCTCTTTGGAGCATCATATGAACGATCATAAACATCATCCTCCCAAGATGAGGTCTTTGGTTTTGAAGATCTAGAAACAGAAGCTCTAGCATTTTTTGATCTTCTTGAAAAGTCATCATCAGATTCAGAACCTTGGTCAGATTCATCATCTGAATATCTATTAGAATTTCCTCTTGATGATGAAGTAGTATTTCTTCTAGTTGAACCCCTTCTACTAGCAAATGAGCTTGAATCAGATGAACCATCAAATTCTGGAACATCATTATAGTAATCTGAATCATCATCTTCATAGTCTGAATCATCTCTATTTCTTCTTCTTCTTCTGGTAAATGCTCTAGAGTTTAAAACTCTCATTAAAGGTTCACAAGCAGGTGGTGGTTCAACCCTACCAGAAAGGATTTGTTTAGCTTTACAATTATTACCATAAAACTTTCTGTTTGCCTCTCTTCTTTCTAAAATGGCAGAACCCTCTAAAGAGATACCAGCAAACAACCCTTTAGTTTTAGAGTATGAAAAGATTGATGCAACAGTTTTCAAAGATGCGGTACCACCAGCTTCAGCATTTCTACCTAATGGACCAGCTGCAACAGATATGTTACCACCGATGGTAATGGAACCAGCTTGTGCAAATGATTCAACAGCTTCTCTAGTATTTAAAATGAAGACAAAATCAGTTAACTCCATACCAACTTGGCCACCAGCCCCACCACCAGCAGTAACAATGGCAGAAGGACCAGACCAAGATCCATCAGGTAATCTTGCAACAATGATACCAGAACCAGCTCTGGCAGAGAATAGGAAACCAGCTTTAAAGACTGTAAACACAGCTAAACCTTGAGCATTTTGTAAGACTTCAGGAGGAATAACTTGATCAATACCCAAAACTTGATTTGGTTTTATGAATGATGCTAAAACTTTAGCAGCTTTTCTATTTTAATAATAAGAAGAATTGTTTTGTTAGTAAAAAATAACTCTTTCAATTTACAAAAAGAAAGACTTAAACTCATGTATATCCATCTATCTATCTGATCCATTTTCATTCTGATTTATTTTGATATTAATATTGATATTGTAGTATTGATCAAACTTATTGAAAAGTTGTAATAATAAAGAATATTTTGAAGATTATTGAAATATCCTTGAAGTAATTATATCAATATATTAAATTTATAAGCTGTTTTGTAAAAGATGGTAAAAGAAAAGACGACCCATTAATTTTTTAATTTGATGTCAAGCAGATCAACATTAATATTGTTTTTAATGAATTAGACGCAATCATCTAGAATTCAAACAACTAGATCATGATTAATAATAATATCACTATCACATACACCTTGAAATGTAAAGTGAATAATTGCAACAATCCTATTGGTCAATTTGGCGATGAGCATTTCAAACTATTTCAAACTTAAATTCAACACACCTTAATTTAATAAATGGGTGTCGATATAAAAAAAAAAAAAAAAAAAAACAGCAAAAAAAAGAACCATACATTTTTAGTAGTTTAAATTACTAGTTAAAATGGCATATTGATAAGATAAGATGTAAATGTAATACCAATCAAACCATTAGGAAATTATAATGACCAATCAATATGAGAATTTATAATGTATTGAGTTGGTATTGAATATCTTTATTGTTTTGTAGGTTACAAATAACCTTATTTTTCATTTGTTAAAAAAGGATAAAATTTAACTAGTTTTACCAGTAGTTAAAGGGTTTAATTCGGTAACTCTGAGAAATTTGGGCGTTATTAAACCCGTTTGCATGGTTTTGAATCAAATCATTGGCAAGAGATGGATAGATATAGCATGGAGAAAATAGTGTAGGTGATAATTGAACGTTACTTACTTAGTTTCACTCTTTAAATTTGTTGGTAGAGGATTATTAATACCCATTTTAGATTGAGTTCTTTGGTCTCAAGATAATTGCTTTGTAAGTTAGAAAGAAGGTTTCAATTGAATTTTTTTTTTTTTTTGAATTTTTCATTTCCAATTTCTCGGTCTGTAAATCCTTTTAGGAGATGTTAAAATATTAGTAGTGGTGGTACGGAATCATATATAAGTATATGCTTAAGACGAAGAAGAATTTCAGTCTTTTCCAAATTTTACCACCGTTAGACTGACAATTGTTTATTATTTATATCTATCCAAGTATTTCATTGGTTGTAAATTCAATTGATTGTTGCTTGATAAATTGTAAATCAATCATTGAGTATATAATGATAATTTATGCTTGATTTATTTTATTGACACGATCTGTCATTCTTTTTCATCAGTGGCAGATTCACTAGTTTATTTATTTCCGGTTAATTACTTTTAATTTGACCTGCATTTATTTATTAAGTAGTATACAATCTATACTATTCTTTTTACAAATGTACTAGTTATTATATGTCATTAAAGCCAGTTATATCACAGTATATCTATATCTATATATATATATATATATATATATATATATATATTGGTATATGTATATTGACGTATTATTGTAAATCAGTACAGCCCAATATTTACTAGTGAAAGCTACAAACAAGAAAGAAGAAGAAAAAAATTGCTATGGCGGTACGTTTACTAAGTAAAGAAATTAACAAAAACCATTCAAAAGTTTCTATAGGCAATATTTCTTCTCCAGTAATATCCTATAAATATTTTTGTATCTTTATAATAACAAAGAAAGATGGATCCAGTTGATAAAACTTTTGATACAATATATTATTATTCTCAGAAGGTAATAAACGGTACACAGAATATTTCAAACTCAATATCAAATACTGTATCTGAAAAGGTTTCTACAACTTACAATAAAGCAATCAATACAATAAGCAATAATTCTTCAAATATAAAGATTACTAACAATGTAGTTCCTAAAAATGTTTCTAACTCAAATTTTAATATTTTACCAAATTCAATCAATACCTTCATACATAAACATAAACCATTGTCTATCTTATTGTTCTCTTCAACATTGTCATTAACATTATACTATGGAATAAAGAAACTTAATCACTATAAATTAATACAAGGTGGTGGCAAAATTACAAAGATTAAGAGAAGAGCTCAAAGATTATCAAATGGTGCAAGAAGAGACGTTATTTTGATTGTTGGTTCTATTTCAGAGCCTTTGACCAGATATGTGGCTAATGACTTGGAAAGAAGAGGTTTTATTGTTTATTGTACTTCTTCAAACTCAAATACAGATTTAAAATTCTTTGAAAATGAATCAAATCAGGATATCAAAAGTTTGATAATCTCAAATGATTATAATGATAATAATACTAATAATAATGATACTTTTAATTCCTCTCAGTTAAAGAAATTTTATGATCTACTTATATCGGATCATATTCCATATCCAAATGCTAAACCAAATAAATTAAAATTAGTTGGTGTGATATTTATACCTGATTTATTCTTCCCATCAGGTAATTTTCATTTACTTAAATCACAGGATTGGTATGAAAGTTTTAATTCAAAGATCTTATTAACAATAAATCTTTTATCTAATGGTTTATTAGAGATTATTCAAACTTTTGATGCAAATCTAATATTTTTAAATCCAATAATTTCTTCTTCATTAAATTTACCATATCATTCGATTGAAAATATCATTTCAACTACTCTTGAATCTATCATTATCAACGTACAAAATGATTATAAATATTTGAATATTACTCAATTGAGACTTGGTTCAATTAATATTAACTCAAACAATAGCAATAAAAAGAAAAACTTTGGTATAAAGGGTATCCCAATTAGATCATTACATCATCACATATTTGATCTCTTATACAATGATAATGCTCCATCCATAAGTTATTGTGGTACTGGGTCTAGATTTTTAAGTTACTTTGGTAAATGGATACCACGCTGGTTGATTAACAATTATTTTAATAATTATTTTATCACAAACTGACTTATGAAGCTTTATATCGATTGTTTCTAATTATATATAGAACATTAACCTTATTATATATATATATTAATCGCATTTTACATACTTGGTCAAAATAATAAGTCATCTATAACATTATTTATTTCAAGCTAAAATTAAGCTAATTGAGATTTCAAGTTTTCTAGTTGTTTAATGACAGCAGATTTGGCAGTACCACCAGTAGCAGTTCTTCTTTCAACAGAGGCTTCAAAATTGAAAACTTCCTTTACATCTGCATTAAATCTTGAATCAATAGCTTGGAATTGTTCTAATGATAATTTATCAATACCGGAAAGATTTAAATCTTCTGCAGTCTTAACACATTCACCACTAATATGATGGGTTTCTCTGAATGGAACACCTTTACGAACTAAATAATCTGCTAGATCAGTGGCTAACATATCCATGGTTAATGCAGATTCCATTCTTTCAATATTAATATTCAAAGTAGAGATGACACCAGTAGCAATTAAAGCAGAATGTTCAACAGTGGTTAAACAATCGAACAAAGGTTCTTTATCTTCTTGCATATCCTTATTGTAGGTTGAAGGAATTGATTTAATTGACATTAGGAAACCAGCTAATGAACCAAAGACTCTACCAGACTTACCTCTCAATAATTCTAAAGAGTCTGGATTTTTCTTTTGTGGCATTAGAGAAGAACCAGTTGAATATGCATCTGCTAATTTAATAAATCCAAATTCACCGGTTGAATAAATGATTAAATCTTCAGAGAATCTTGAGATATGGTTCATAAATAATGATGACCAAAACATTGTTTCGACAACAAAATCTCTATCAGATACTGCAGTTAAAGAATTACCAATAACACCTTCAAATCCTAAACCCTCAGCTAAAAATTCTCTATCAATACCATATGGATGACCGGCAAGAGCACCAGCACCTAATGGAGAAACATTCAATCTTGTAATAATTTGTAATAATCTTTTGTAATCTTCAGTGAAGTAGGTAGCATACATGCTTAGCCAATGAGACCATCTAATAGGTTGTGCTCTTTGTAAATGTGTATAACCTGGCATTAATACATCAATTTCAGTTTCAGCTCTTTTAACAATAGTTAATATTAAATCCTTGACAAATCCAGCTAATTTTTTCAATTCTTCTCTAACATAGATTCTCATATCTGTTGCAACTTGATCATTTCTTGATCTACCTGTATGGACCTTACCAGCAATTTGGCGACCAATGATTTCACCTAATCTTCTTTCATTAGCAGTATGAATATCTTCATCTCCTTCCTTTTCTTCAAAATTACCATTAGCCCATTCATCCTTAATTACAGCAAGACCACGATGAATTTCACTCAATTCATCTTTGGTTAATAGCCCAATCTTTTCTAAACCAGCAGTATAGACTTTAGTACCTTCTAAATCGGCTTCATACATCTTTTGATCATATGGTAAAGATGCATTATATAGATGCATCAAGGGATCAGTCTTGCCAGTGAATCTACCACCCCATAGTTTTAGTTCAGATGGCTTTTCAGATGACATTGTTCAGTTTGATTATTTAGGCTCTTTTATGGTGTAAATACGTATGTTTGGTTAACAATATAGTTATATGTGGTAACTTATCGTTGAAGCTATCGTTAATGCCTGTCAGACTAAGAGATAGTCAAAATGACTAATGTCGAGAAAATTTGATTATTTTTTTATTTAAAAAAAATTGAAATCAGCCGTGCTTCACTTTATTTGACAGTGGAAGAGAAGTTAAATTGTTAGTAGATGGTAATATAAATGATTTGTTAATTATATTGACAGATAAGTGTTACAGTTGAATGACGCATATATTCCAAGGTATGTTCGTTCATTAGCTATATGCAAAATTACATGGACAATCATTAAAACGATCATTAATTATTCATTTACTTTATATAAATTTTAAACAACCATCTATGGTTTACATCTACCTGAAAAACGTGGATATAATGAACAGTCTCTAACTGTAAATCTGTTACACAACCAAGCTAAGATACGTTCTGTACCTAGACCGTAACCACCATGTTGAGATGTACCATATTTACGTTGATCAGTAAACCAGTAGTATGAATCGACATTTGAGATACCTTCACGCTTGAAACCATCAATCAATTCTTCCAAACCTTCAGAACGCATAGAACCACCAGTGATTTCACCTACAGTTGGCATCAAAACATCTACTGATTCAGTAACTCTTGGGTCATCAGCACAACGTTTCATATAGAAAGACTTGATTTCAGCTGGGAAACGAATCAATAAGATTGGAACACCAATGGTATCGGTCATTTTACGTTCAGCAGCTTCAGCTATATCATCACCAAATTTGAATGGTTCACCATCTTCATTTGGAATGCCATGTTCGTTTAACCATTCTAAAGCGTGAATATATTCCATTCTCTTAAATGGCATTTGTGGTAAGACAAAATCTGGGTTTAATTGTTTAATTAAGGCACCTGAAACTGGATCATTAACAACAATTTCAACAGCTCTAACAATAAGTTTTTCGATATGATCCAATAAATCTTCGAATGTTAAAAATACTAATTCTGCTTCGATATGGGTATATTCTGATAAATGACGACGAGTATGTGATTTTTCAGCTCTGAAAGATTCTTGAATACAATAGACATCACCAAGAGCTGGTAAACAAGTTTCTAAATATAATTGGGAGGATTGAGTTAAGAAAGATTCTTCACCATAATAATCTAGTTTAAATAATGTGGAACCACCTTCAACTTGTGTTTGAACCATACATGGTGGAGTAACTTCAGTTACATCTTCTTCAATGTAAAATTGTCTAACAGCTCTTAATAATGCAGCACGTACTTTCATAACAGCACTCAATGTTTCACCACGTAGAGCTAAATGACGTTGGTCTAATAGTAATGAAGGATCAGCACCTTCTTGGATCTTATTGGTAAATGCTTCATCACCACTTGGAGCTAAGCCAATTACTTCATAATAATCAACAACCAATTCGATTCCACCTGGAGCTTGTTTACCTTCTGGTACCTGATTAACTTCACCATATAGGGTAACCGTAGTTTCTAAAGTTAAAGTTTGAGTTTGATAAGCATTGGCTAAATCACCGCTTAAAACAGCTTGCAAGTAACCAGTACCATCTCTTAAGACAATGAAGGCTAAGCCTTTTTGAGTACGTAAACGATGAATCCATCCTGAAATCTTAAATCTCTTACCAACTTGTAATTTATTGATTTTAGATTTAATGGCCTTTGGTAATGATTCATCCTCTTTAATGACAATCTTTAATGATTCTAATTTCTTAGCAGCATCTTCTGCATCCTTTTCAGCCTTTTGAGCTTCAGCAAGCTTGGCCTTTTCAGCCTTCTTCTTTAAACCATCAACACCCTTTTTAGCTTTCTTTAGGGCAGATGCTGAAATTTCAACATAACCGTCAGTTTCTTCATCTTTTTTATAAACCAATAATTTAGCTTCAAGGTCCTTAGTAAATAGCGCAAAGGCTGGAGTCTTGAATGGGGCATCTTTTGTACCAGCTACATATGGTTCATCGATACCAGTGATATCATTGACATAATATTCACTCATTTTAAGTAATTAGAGTTGATTTAGATCAGATCAATTAGTTCTTGCTTAAAGTTAATAAATTATGTAGTGATGACTCTACTTTATTCACTATAATTTTTATTTTTTTAAATATTCCAAAATTTCGACGATTATCAAAAAAAAAAAAAAAATTGAGAAGAGATCCAAAAGCACCAGCCACTTAAAATGTATGAAATATTTATCAGTTGAAAACAACTATCGTATTGAGAAATAGGCCATTTTAGTAGATGCGGTAAAGTTTACTAATGGTTACTTTTGCTTCACAGTCTTTATAGTTTATATATTTATATAAAGTAATTCTTTTCATTTCATTATCTATATCTCATTTGAGTACTTACTATATATATCTTTTTTGGAAGAAAAAAAAATAAAATTCTAATTAAATTAATTTAAACTGTTATGACACAGTTAAATGCAAGTTCTAAGTAACAGTAAGTGGTTAACACATACAATAATATTAATAATAGCAGTTGAGTTATCATGGCATAATCAGAAAATTATTTGGGTAGGACATTAATGTTTGATCTAGTATGATAAGATATCTCTACCAAATAAACCTCTCTTAAGCCAATCTAGGAATAATAAGACTCTTGTTCTTAAAGAGACGGATTGAGAGAAATAAATAGATCTCCATAGATAAACAGAGACCAAACCACCAACAAATGAGTAACCTGGTAAATCAAACACAGCAGAGTTACCAATATAGGCTAAAGAACCTAAATGTTTATACTTGAATGGTTTATAAACAGCATTATCCACATCACCATCCATAATTGCATTGGCAGATAATGAGACTGATGCTCTTGCTAATTTGGTTAATTTCTTACCTAGGTATTTACCTTGTTGATGAGCTCTTTGAGCTGTTGCAGGTAGTGAAGTAATTCTTGAATCAATATCCTTTAATAAAGCAGTCATTTGATCAAAAGTTAAATGACCACTCTTATTGACATCATATTTGGGAACTAGTTCATTTATAAAATTTAAAGCTTCTGAGGCTTGAGGATTTCTTCTTGAAATAGCAGTACCTAATTCAAAGATTTCAGAATAACTTAATTTTAAGTGTTTGATATCTTCATCAGTAATAATTTCTTTTGAACTTGATGATAAATTTCTCAAATGCTTATCAACAATATATTTACGAACAAATTGAACGGTATGCTCCGATAGATCAGTTCTAACTGTGGAGCAATCACCAATTGCATAGACATCACCTAATGGAGCACCAATCACTCTTAAATGAGAATCAGTTTCAATTGCTCTTTTATTGAATTGAGAATTTGGTAATGAAGCAACAATCTCTCTTGCCAAAGGATTTTGAGCTACACCAGTAGACCATAGACAAAGACCGAATGGAACTGATTTAAGAACAGGTTTACCAGTAGTTTCATCTAATTGATTGAAGATAACTTCATCTGGTAATACTTTAACAACTCTTGAATTGGTTAATACATCAATTGTTTCCTTTCTAAATCTTTCTGTTGCATATTCTGAAATTTTTTCATCATAGGTATTTAAAATATTTGATCTTGATTGAATAACATGAACAGATAATTCTTGTCTTAAAATTGAAGGATAAGTAGTAGGTAAATCTTCATTTAATAAATCAAATACTTCAGCAGCAAATTCAACACCAGTTGGTCCACCACCACAAACAACAAAACTTAACAATCTTTTTCTTTCTTCATCACTAGTAGTTGGTAAACAAGCCTTTTCTAAAATTTCAGTAATCTTCTTTTTAATATCAATGGCATCTTGAGCAGTCTTTAATTGATTACAATATTCAAGACCTTCAACACCATGAGTATTTGAATTTGAACCAACAGCAACAATTAATTTATCATAAGGAACATAAAATTCTTTCTTTTCACCAGTTAATTTATCAATTTGATGAACTTTAATTAATTTATTTGAAAATTCTACTTTATCAGCAAAAGCTTCTAAATAATGACCATCTAAATAATTAACAATTTTTCTAATTGATTCAGTTAAAGATTTAACTTCTAAAGTACCAGTAGCAGCTGATGGTAATAGAGGAGTAAATAAGAAATAATTAGTTGGAGAAATAACAGTTACATCATAATCACCTTTATAAAGACTCTTTAATACAGCAACAGATCCCCAACCTGAACCTAAGACGACTAATTTTGGTTTATAAATCAATTTTTCCTTATCAGGTGTATCATAATCATCTAAATTATGTTTTAAAACTGGTAAATTATTATCACCACCTTTAATTGGATTTAAGGCAAATTCATTAACTTTAATCTTATCTGGAATTTCTTTACCATGATAAGTTGTAGCATCATAGATAAAGAAACCAACTAATAGAGTACCTATAGTAACTGAACCAATACCTATAGCAATAATTGAATATTTGATTAATTTACCAAATGCAGTATCATTTAAAAAGGTTTTTTTAAGAGGAATTGAATTTGGCTTTTCAGGAGATGAATTAAATAGATTATTATTATTAGTGTTAAATAATCTAGATTGATTATTGAATTTGAATATATTTGAATTGTTAAGAGTCCTCAAATTAGAATTTAATAAAGATCTATTTGAAGATAACTGTATCAAATTAGATCTCTTTGAAATCCTATTTAATAAGGACATTATTGAATAAATATCAACTAATTTAAGTAACCAGTAAAGTAGTAGTTTTAGTTATACCGGATAAAGAGGGGGTTGGTAAGGATGAGTGAAACAAGAGTAGGAGGAGAAGAAGATGGGGAATATAGAAAGGAAGAATGTATGTTGTTCTATTAGTAGCAATATAAAGAATTGAAGGTGAGATTAGTAATTAAACTATCAGTTGCAACTTATTTAAATAGTGAATGAAATGTTTGTTATTATATATAATTTTAAAGAGGTGTAATATTAAATTGATATTTTTTTTGCTGTTCAAAACTTAAAAAAAAAAAAATTAAAATAAAAATAAAAAAAATTAAAATAAAAAAAAAATATCGTTGGCCTCCGATGTTGCCGTAGTAACCGGCCTAGAATTAGGCTGCCAGCTTGTTGTCTTTCTAAAGTCTAGTGGACTAATCTGGCGAGGGTCTGCCCGCATCCGAACTCCGGAAAGGAATCTCTTTGTTCAGCTTTGACTGCTGATCGCTCAGCAGGTGTCTTCTTTTTCTCACATTCTGATTAATATTCTTCTATGAGACTATATCTACCATTAATTACAATTTCGTTAATAGATTGTGTTTGTATATAATATAGAATCTATGAATTTAATAGTTATTAAGATGTAATTGATCTATTTAACGTGTTTATTTTTTATTTCTGTTCTTGTACTTAGTGGTACTGATCAGTATAATTTTAAATTCCAGTCTCACCGCGTTCTTATAAAAAGGTTGTACAAATAAATTAAAATGGTCCTATTTTAATTAGAATATTAAGTATAAACAAATATAATAAGGTCTTAAGAACAATTGCACCACTTGAATGTATCATGAATTGTCATTACTTACTATTACTATCATCAGTATAATAATATTATACATACTGCTAATGGTTAAAATGGATTAATATATACTACTAATTATTGAATAACCAAATTTGGTGCTTATCTATTCCATCAGTTAGAGTTAGAGTTAGAGTTAAGTTAAATATATAAATGTCTACCAATGTTTTTTACCAAATATTATAAGATTTAACCCTACTATTATACCACGTTATGAATCAACTTTAATCATTAATCATTGATTACTCTACTTATAATTGTTAGTATTATTATTATTATCATTAATTTTAATATAATTATTAGTATAATTGATTATACTCAAGCAACAGATTGATACAAAAGAACAATTAAGCTTAATAACTGTCAATAACCTATATATATATATATATATATACAAGCTTATACTTATTAAGCAGACCATAGTAGATCTTAACCAATTACTATTAAGCAGACCATAGTAGATATTAACCAATTGCTGTTAAGCTATACCATTTTTACTAACCTATTCGTATAGATATGATAAGAAGGTAGTAGTTATATTTGTCTTTTCGTAATTACGTGAAAGACTTTGTAATCTCCGTCTTATCACGGATTTAAATTTATTAACAAAAAAAACGATTCAATTAAAGAAAGAAAAATACATACTTGTATAGACAATGCTTATATAACAAATAGTATAATTCAGTCTTTAATTTTATTTATTATCATATCATTTTATTCTTAAATTGAACAAAATCACCATGGGCCAACTGCCCTATTGGCATGCAGTAGAACTATCAACAGGTGGAAGGCCTATTCTAAGAGAAATGGAATTAGATATTCAAGTTGAATCAAATATTGGTCTTTATCAAGGTAAATCAAAGATTTTAAATAGACAAAATGGTAGGATATATTTAACAACTCAAAGGTTAATCTATATTGATTCAATAACACCTTTAGAAAATAGTTTAGCTATTGAACTATCTGAAATTTTAAGAATTGAATATACTGCTAAATTTCTAAGATCTTCCTCTAAAATCACAATCTTTTTCAAAAGACATTCATATCAAAATAATAATAATAATGCTGTAAATAAGAATGGTAAAAATAATTCATCATCTACAATGTTAATCAATTGGTCTTGTCCTATTTGTTTTCAAGAAAATGAAACAAAATTAGTACCCAATTCAAATAATTTGCAATCAAATCAATTCAATATTAATGACCCTCAATCTTTCCCTAATTGTAAAACTTGTGGTATTCAAGCTGATCTTATGACTCTAAAAAGCTCTATTGAAACATCTAAACATAATGATGTATTACCCATAAAATTATCATCATCATCAGCAGCAGCAGCACCAGCATCACCAACAGCTCCAATAATGACAAAAGAAGAGCTAGAATGTCCTAAATGTACTTTTTTAAATCATCATTCATTATCTAATTGTGAACTATGTGGTTCCATATTACCAAGATTTAATTCTTCATTAATATCAGATACTTCTTCTCTCTCTTCTTCAACTAATAATAAAGATTATCTACAAACTTCAACAACAGATGAAAGAATTCAAATTATTACTGAATCGAATGATGGATTAACTGATTCAATTTTACAACCATTTATAAAATTAAGTTTCCATAATTCTAATAATAAACAATTTTGGATTAAGTTCAATGAAACTTTAGATGAATTACATTGGAATGAATTATCAGATAACAATATTTTGAACAAGGGAGCAATTAATATAACAACAGTTCCTCCTCCAAGTTATAATGATATTTATAGCAAAAAAATTGATAATGATGATAAAAATGTTGATCCAAATTATAATTCATATATTTCTGCAAAGACTCATATTGGTATTCATGGTCTTACAAAGGATCAAGAATTACATAAAGCCAAAAATGAATCAATCATTAATAATGCTTTATTCGATATTAAAAACCTTTTCCAAAAGGCAAATGAAATTCAAGATTTAATTAAATCTTTCCAACAATTATCTCCAAATACAAATATTACAAATTTTACATTCACAACTAATAATCAAAACATCATATCAAAATCTCTATACTTAGAAGAAATTTCAAGAGAAATTGCTGATTTTTTGATTAATGATGGAATATTAAATCAAGAAGGTGGTATAATTACACTTTTAGATCTATATGCGTTATATAATAAAGGGAGAATTGGGTTCAATCTAATTTCTCCAGATGAATTATTGAATGCTTGTAAATTATTTGAAAATCTAAATCTGCCATTAATTTTGAAAAATTTGAATGATAAAGTGTTAATCGTTCAAGATGTCAAATTCAAGAATATTAATAATCTAATTCAAAATGATATATTAAACTATATTCAAATATATGGTGAAGTTGATTCATTTTATTTCAAACATTCAAATATTTTGAAAATTGCTGATTATTTTAATTGGAGTTTAACAATTACTGAAGAGATATTACATATAGCTATATTAAATGGAAGTTTGGTTATTGATAAACAAATATCTGGTAAATATTATTACTTAAATGAATTCTCAGGTTCTAATATTCAGATATAGTAACACAACCCTCCTCATTTAGATGGAATGTCAATACAACAGGAAATATTGGTTAAGAATTTATTAAATGTTTAAACCTTTTTATTGAATAATCTGTAATTATATACAAATTTATATTTAATTATTAGTCTTATTCTAAATTACTTGTAACTGGCATTATTCTGGGTAGACTCTCAATCTGTTCAATCACAAATTCTTTTTCCTCATTAAAGCTAACATCATCCTTTTTGTCATTAAAATTGAACTTCTCCAAGAATAGTAATAATTTGTCTCTATTTTTAATCAATATGTCAGTTACCATCTTGGATTTCTTTGGATTGGCTACGAATACCTTAAATACATTGAAGCTCTCTAATTGTAAATTTTTTGATTTATCACTTAGCAATATCATTATTAATTTCAAATTCTCAGGATCATTAACATATTCCATCATGAATTGATTATTCTGTCTTGTTAATACTAATTGGGCTAATAATTTTGTTGATTGTCTCTTTGCCACATAATTATTGGAACTTATTAATTTATTGATCAATGGATAGATTCTTAAATAGTTTGTACTCAAAAATTCACCTATTAATTTCTTATGAGTAGTTAATAACTCATATAGAGTTTGAAAGGAATCAGTCATGTTTTCGAATGTACCTCTCTGACTATAATCAAAATATTTCCAAACTAATGGATCTTGTAAAACAATCTTAGTTAATATTTCATATTTTAAACAATCTCTTAGCATCGATCCCATTATCAGACAAGTTTCTTGAATCTCAGGACCTTTCAAGAGTATATTCAAAATCATTGGTTTAGCCAATATATAATCAATTGTAGGAGATCTATTAGATCCAATGTTTCGTCGTAAAAGTATGGTAAACAGTTGTTGAACATCCTTTCTTGAATCAAATTCCAATAGATATAGATTTGCTAATAGATGGTATAAAAGATCAGTTTGATATACCTCCTGAGCTAGCTGAGCAATTTGATCAGGCTGAGGTTCATTATCTTCGTCACCAATCAAGATTATTTTAACTTGGGCAAGGTATCTAGCTATATCATCTTGAACCTTCTTTCTATCACTACCTGTATCAACAAATTTAAGTACAGAATCATTCAAGGTACGAATCAATTCAGTTGGTGTTTTTGGACTCCTCTTAAAAAGAAATGCCATTATTATTCAATGAAATGTATTATTGGTATGACTATAGAAAATAAATGGAATCAAAGCCTATTATAGTGGTTGTGGTTTAATATAATAGAAAAATGACCTGTCAGAAAAACTTATGAGTGTTACAATTAGTGAAATAAAAGCAATATCATTCAACAATAATACTCTAAAATACAACAAGTGATTTACCAACGTTCAACCTTTTTCTTCTTGAGAACAATATATTTTAGTTAGTGGTTGTGCAACTATAGTTCTACAACAAAATGAGGTTTACTGCTCTATGGTTTTTGTAAACAATTGTTTCGAAATTATTTCCGGGCAGGGCTGTTAACCTCTTCGGTTCAGTAAGTATTTAAGTACTAATTACAATGACACTGCTGAAATTTCTAGTTAAGGTAATGTTTTCATTTATAAATATGAACAACAGTCATGGCTATAAAAAACCTATGTAATATATGTACAGATAAGCTCACTTGTGTGTTTTTACATGATTATTTTTCACTTTCTAGATCTAAACAAGTTGTCCTATCTTAGAAATACAACTCTGTTGAGCTTCTGGGCTTAATGCACCAGTTAAATATTGGTAGAATAAAACCTTACTGACTATTGGTTCCTTTACTGTACCTAGTGGTTCTAATTCATTTTTGCTTGTATTTTCATAATATAATTGTAGTGAGCCGTCTTGCAATCTCTCAATAATTAAATTGTTATTCTTTGGCACTGAGCCCTTGCGGTAGAATGCAGCTCTTAGTTCTTGCAGCCCATTATTTAATGACACATCTTTACAATTAGCAGCAAGAATGGATTTCACTAATCCATCACGCAAATGATTGAAATCAGTTGTTCTTACCGGTGTTATTCTGGCTAATAATCTAATGTTGGAATCTAATAAGTTATTAACCAAAATTTTACATCTTTCTTTATCATTCAAGGCATTCATAACATTATCAGCATGAGAAACTTTTGTGCTATCAGTATCACCATTTTTTTTGTCTATATCAATAAAGGCACTGGATAAATATTTCGAGTCGAACACAGTTGGAATATCCTTGATATCTTCTTGAAGCACATATAGACTTAAAGCATAGACTTTAAACTTCAAAAAAGTTACATATCTATTTCCATACCCCAATATATCAAACTTGTTATTATGAAGTGTTATATTCAATGGAATAGGATCAATATTTTTATCAAGATTAACAGAATTAGGAAACTCTTTGGAACTATCCAATTGAATCTTGTTTAATGACATATAAGTCGTTGTTATACTTGCACCCAAAGCAGCACCGGCAAATAATGTACGATAACTCTTGGATATCAACCTACCCCTCATAAACATCTCTAAATACAAAAATACTAAACAGTGTGACTATTGATTGTGATAATAAAGCAAAAACTGAAATGATTGAATAGCACAATTCTTTTACTTTCCATAAAATTCCTTTTCTAGTGAGAGCTACTAAATGAGTTATATATGTTCGGATGTTCAGTTTTAAGAAGAGTTCAACAAGAGCGAGCATAAGAACTGAATACTAAAGGTAGATTATACCAAACTACAAACATCTATATATACATGGGTTTGATTAGTTTTGTGGTGTGTTTATGAACATTTTCTGTATGTTATTATAGATTGGGTACTGAGCCAAATTTCATATCTGATCCGAATACAACTTTGGTACATGATTCACAGAATCATCTTGTGTTTGAATGAGTATTTCTTTTATTCGTAATTGTTAAACACAAAAGTCAATTACACAAAACAAAATAAAGATTTGATAGCTTACAATCTAAGGCTTAATTTTAGGTAGCTGAGAGATAATGGAGCCAACCCTCTCTTTCATTATTTGTAATATAATTCTCAATTCTCAAGTCTAAAGTCTACATATTGTACTGATCTTAGATCCATATACTCATTGATTTTGCTATATTTGTTCTCTATTCTAAAGCCTATATTTTTAAAACCCTCCTTTAACCATATTATTCGCTAAAATTTAGCAATTCCATGCAAGAACCAACTAAATCACGTTCTAAACCTGTATTTCCAACAAAAAATTCTTCACCTAGAGATTTTAATTCCAGTAGTGTGCATGATATTAAGGATGAAATAAATCTTTCATCTATTAAACAACAAGATGATAAAAGATTAATAGTCGCTCATGGAGAAACCATTTTACCTGATAGTAACTCATCATCAATAACAAATGTTCCATTGACAAAATCGCATTTTTTAGACGCTTATAGTAAAGCTAAATGGAACTTATCCAAAGTTCCATGTCCTTCATGTTTTCAAGGTGTTGATTTAATCAGTCCTCCAGATCATTACAATGAAGTATCAAGATTGAAAGCTGTGAAAAAATACTTAAACTCTGAACAATGGCAAGATAGACAATCATTTCATAAGCTCATTTCAAAAGCCATTAAGACCTTCAAGGTAAATGGTGCTTCAATCTCTTTGATTGATTCCAAAAGACAAATTGTTAAATATCAAGTTTCATTGAATATTACTGAATGCCCAAGAAGGGTTTCCATTGATGCGCATACTTTACTATCTACTGGTAATTTTATTTTATTGGATGCATCAAAAGATTGGAGAACTACTAAAAACCCTTTTGTTATTGGAGTTCCACATATAAAATTTTATGCAGGTGTTCCATTGATTACTAAATTCGGACAAGTTATTGGTGCATTTGCCATTTTTGATCCATTCTCTAGAACTGAATTTGATAAAAGTCAAGTAGACTTTTTAAAGGAACTAGCAGAGGAAGTGATGACCTTATTAACGTCAACAAATAAGAATAAATTAAAAAATAATAGATCATCGAACTCATTAATTGAAGTCATTGGTAGGCCAACAAGTCAATGTTCACAATTTTCCAAATCAGCAGTATATGAAAAAGATGGATCAGGAAGTCAATATTTACAAAATCATAACTTCAGATACAGTAAACAATGTGATACAAATAATTTAAGTGAAACCTTAGTTCCACCTAATGTTTGGAATATAATTTCATCAATGAGGGATATGAAACAAGCATCTAATAAATTATGTCAAGTATTGAAAATAAATGCAAAATTTGATTTGGTTTGTATCATTGAAATCAGAGTATCTCAAAGATTTCAAATTTTACCTGATTTCTTTCCAAATGAGAATGTTGTTGATGCAGAAACTTTTAAATTTGTTAACAAATTAACAAGAATTGAGAATGAACAGATAATGACAAGAGTTTTAGGAACTTATGGATATAATTCAAAGGATTTAAATTTTAATGAAAAATCTTTCTTTTATAACGCATTAAGTTCTGAATTCGGTATTTACTATGAGAATACCACAAGCTCTAATGTTAAGTTAAGATCAGGGATTTGTATGCCATTCTTTAGAGTTCCATCTAAGATTGTTAGAAGAAGAAAAATTGTCAGAAATGAGAAGTTAAAGCCTAAGCCAATAGACGTATATTTGAGATCAGGAGGATTTTTGATTGCAGCATTCAATGAAGAAGAGAGAAATATCAGTGAAGAAGTTATTGATGGGATACATTCATCTTCATGTACATTAAGACGACTTTGTATTTCTAATTAGTTAGATTTTTGGATTGTTTAGATATTGATTTTAGTTGTAATTGCTTAGATGATGATTCATGAATCATGTAAAAAATTCAATCTTAAAATAAATAGGTTGAAAATATATCATAATATACATGATTTATACTTAAAATCTAATCACTTACTTGATGAAGAATCTATTGGGATCAAATCATAAAATGTTATTTTGCTCAATAGGTTCTTTATCAGTGATATTATAAAAAAATGGTTGGTAACTAGTAGTAGTAAATAAGCGCTATAGGTAGATAGGTGGTGACCGGGTGTATCCTATCTAGCATATATTATCCAGTAAAATAAAGAGTTCTACAACAAATACTAATATTCAAAATTTAACCATAAATTTGATCTTGATAGATTATGAGATTAAGCTGTACAGTAGAATTAAGATATACATATATACGGTCTTATACTGATGAGTTTCATCTTTTTTAATTTTATTCTATTTTTGTAAATAAATTAAATTCTAAAGTCAATTATAAATTGTTAAATATTCAAATATTTAAAAAATTGATATATAATCACGTGACTCGATGATAATATTTATATATGAACACATCTACTTAGTTTCATATCAATATTAATAATGATTAATGATCTGATATCTAATTAATTTATTAATTACTACTGATAAAATATGTTTTTATAATTTATTTTACTACATAATATTGATTATATAAAATGTAACTTATCCTTACAGTATAGGGAAGGAGTTCAGGTAGGGTAAGTGAAATTTGCCCTATCAAGTAACCGGTACGTGCACACTATAAGTTTTGATCTGATTTACAATATAAGTAAAATAAGCTGTTATACAAACAAAAATCTTGCTAATTAGTATCAACCCATTGTAGAAGACTGCTAAATAAGCGTGACAATGTCAGCATTCACTGCGCTGAATATCAGTGAGGAAGATAGAGTGTTTGATGAGGAAGAGCATACTCGTGAATTGCAGGTAAGTTTTCTTTTTATAATGTATCTCTTCTATTTAGACTTGAATACTAACAACAACTAAAATCTTACTGCAATAGATTGAAGAAGCGTTCAAAGTCTTCCAAAGAGCCCTTAAGGCACAGAAGGATTCCAAGTTCAACGAAGCAAATGATGAATATGTCCAATTATTCCAGATTCCCATTTTAACAAACGATGTGGCAAGTAATTCTCCAGTTGTCAAGAACCTTAGATATTTGGCATATAGAAACCGTGGCCTTCTACACTATGAAGAAATGGTTCAATTAGTTGACACTGCCACAAATTCAGAACTATTTGCCAAATTTGAAACCTGCTTAGATGATTTATTGGAATCTCTTCAACATGCAGAATGTGATACTGTTGTCACAAACCTATTATTGAATATATTTCACTTATTCAAAAATGAAAGACTATCAAGATATTTATTGGAATCTGAATTAACTAAGGAAGAAACTGAGGATCTTTTTGTTAACAGAATGAATAGATTTAACTCAAAAAATTACCTTACCTATTTAAAGGCTGAAATTGATTTGCTGGAAAGGGTGGGTGATAAAGATACATTGAATAATCTGATACCATTATTAGATAACGAATTTGATGGTCAATTATTATTGGACCAATGTGAAAACTTGAAAGCGCTTCTTACATTTGCTAAAGAGGAGGAAGTTGAATATAATTCAAAGAAAAATCTCATAATTCAGTTGGAGAATATTAGCTGGCAAGAGATATTGATGAGGTTATCAACTATCTTCCCAAAACATAGATTAAGAACTCTTCGTTATAAAGATTACTATCAACTATACAATCAGAATATTGAATCGATAAGATTATTACTACCCAAGGACTGTAGTATAGATAATGAGATGACTGATAATGATAATTCAAATGATAAACATGATAAAAATGATAAAAATGATAGACATGACAAACATGATAAACATAATAATAATGACAAAATTGATAAAAATGATATAGATGATGATGGTATTAAGAATAATGAGACTGGTGAACATAAAGTAAATATTCAAAGGGAAGACATTGAAATCGACAGTAATGATAATAATAATAATAATGATAATAATAATAATAATAATGCAGATGAAAACATACAATTGGAGAAACAGGGCTCGGTCAGCAATGATGGATCAGAACATGATGAATGTCGTGTAAACAAGAGAGACGCTACTGATGACTTACCTCACAGAGAGAGCAAAAGAATACGCCAAGTTGCTGAAGAGTCTTCTGGTAAATTACAAACTTCTAATAAGGAATGTCAAGAGTTTATCGAATTGTTCAATCCATACTTTCTAAAATTCAATTTAAATCTAAATGACATTGACTCATATGATCAGGCAGAAATTGGGAATTCTGAATACAAAATGAAATTTAAAGCGATCGGTGATTTTTTTAACTGTATAAGTAACTGGTCGTCTTCAAATACTGAAATATTTTTTCAAAATTCAAGCAAGACTAACATTTCAATCTCTGAATTGATTAATTCAAGTTTTGGAAGATTGGAAAACATTAGAGAATCAAATTCTTCTTTTCTTTCTCACAAAGCTATTTTGTCTTTTATCAACGCTGTTAACGAAGGCCATATGAATTTTATTGAGGTAAGATCGTTGTTATTTAAGAACTTATTATCGGTAGTAAAAGACGTATCTTTGATAAATGATACTATCATTGATTCCTATTCATTCAATATAATTGAACAATTCATATTGACATCAGAAACCACTATTTCTCAAGAATTTGATCAAGTCGAGCTATCTACACCGTATCTATTTTCTACTTTATCCACTTCTATTTCAATAATTGAGATCATTATAAATTTTTGGATCAAAGCAAAACAAAAAACAAAAGTTAAAGGTATCTCTCAGAATACGATATATGATCTGAAAAGCACAATGAACTACTTCAATGAATCTATCAGCAGATGGCATAGATTAATAAGCAAAATGCTTCCTGCTATGAGAGGTAATGACGAGTCTTTATACTTTAGATTGAAGTGGATTATGATTATTTATCATCAATATGCTGAAGCTCTTTCGGTTGAACAGATAAAGTCCTTACTGGTCAACCTTTATGAAGAGCTATCAATCTCAACACCATCACTCAATGTCAATTATATGAACTTTGATTATATTCCTAATCTTAATCTCAGTTCAATTGCCAACCAGAGAGATAAATTGAATATTCTTGAAACTTTTGAACGTACCTTTCAAGATGAATTTTTGAACGCTGATGTAATTGTTGAGCTGTTGGAGAAGATGTTACTTAACAATAATGATATTGAATTAGATGAAAACGAGTTAGCTATGGAAGAATTCATATCTAAGAGCTCAAGTAATTTAAAGTTAAAGCTATGGAGAGCGTTATTAGATAACTATTTAAGAAGGTCTGACGTTAAGAAATATCACGAAGGATTCAAAAATGTACTCAAAATATTAGTGGAAGAAGTAAGCAATGATGCATTCAGTAATTTACCTCAGACCCATCGACAATCAATAATTCTTGATATATTTGGCTTCTATGCTAATTTTGTTGAGGGGTATAATATTTGTTGTGAAAAAAACTCTTGGGTGGTAGAGTCTGCTGATGAATTGCTACTCTCTAATTTATTTAGGTTGTTACAAATCTTGTACTGTTACCATATTCTAGAGAAGAATAATAAATCGAGTAACCTTAAGTCATTCAACGAGAAAGCGGTTAAAACTTCATCCAAATTAAGAGATATTTTACTCAATACATTCATTGCAACTTATTTGGTTTATCACAAAATTTCTAATGTTGAAGGTGATTACAATTTATTAGAACTTATTCATCATGAGATAGGCACCATCGGTTACTGTGATGTTGCAAATGCAAGATTTTTGAAATTATGTCAACATTCCATGAGATTCTTAAGTCCAGAGACTCGAGAAAGATGGTTTGTTCAGTTATTTTATTGTCGTTTTCATGTATCTATTGTAATCGACAAGATCACTCCCTGTGAGCATGCTACTAGGAAGACAGCTTTGGATAAAAAATCATGCTTATTATTTGGTAACTTTTTGCTCGATGTCATAGTCGGTAGGAAATCCTCTATTTTTGCCTCTCCAAAACCAGATCTAAAGGGTGCATTGAGCATGTTTTGTGGTGTACTCAAAAATTCTGTTCCATTTTCTTCAAATTCTGTTTTAATGATGAATAAGGCTAATGTGTTTGACTTTTTGGAATCTGATATCAAGATAGGATTATTATATAAAGCTTTCAACGGGAAGATATATATCGATTTTAGAATTTATGAGTCGGTTGAGACAAGATTGGTACAAAAGGGGCTATATTATCTTGAAGCTTTGACAAGTTATAACATATATAAAGTCAAAAAGAAAACCATGCAAGCTAAACCGGCTGATTTGGAGTATATACTAAATATGCTTCTATTAGATCTTTCATATGGCGTTGATAGATTTGAGTCCTGGTTTTTACTAGGTGAAGTTTTTTCTTTGATGGTCGAAGATGATTTAATATGGAGTGCTGATAAATTGAACTCTAAGGATAAGAAAAGAATGATTACAGTAAATCAACGTAAGGCTATATTATCTTATCTAATGGCTTTAAATATATCCAAGACATCCCCCCATAATAAAATAAATGAAGAAATAATGGCGCAACTGCTCTTCTCACTCACGCAACAGTTCTATTCATCATTAATGTCACCAATGAGTGGCTCTTGTTATGAAGTTACCAATGATAGTAATGCAAATTCAAAAGGATTGGATGGCAAGAAAGCAATTGTACAAACCAAATACTATAATGTGGTTTTGAAGCTTTGCAGGATCCTATTAAAGAATAGCCTGAATTATTATTATCCCACTGAGTGGCTTCTTTACTATTATTTAGCCAAAGTCGAACATAAATTGGGCCTTCCTGCACAATTGGTCATTGAAAACTGTCTGCAAGCGTGCTCATTATATCAGACTGGTATTGAACCACATTACTTATTATGTACACTGTTGCTGAAGTACTACAATAAGGGTAAAATCACTATGGAATACGGCACGGAAGAATTACAGAAAGACGCTACATTCTTCAAGGATATCACATCGACTGTTATACATGAATCATTATCTGGGCTTCATGCTGCTATTGCTGTTGCATTGAGCAGACTGATAAGCTTTGACAAAAAAAAGTGGCACCATAAACCAAGATTTAGATTATCAATGCTGTATTTCGAATGTGGTGATATTGAGAAAGCATATGAAACTATTGATCCACTAATCACTGTCAAATCGACACAAAAGAACTTAGTGTCGATATGGAAGCCAGAACTTGAGCGTCCTGGTAAACATTTTGTGTATTGTTTCAAATATGCTCGCTTCTACATCAGGTTGTTGGACATGAGATTTGATTTCAACAAATTACTTTTATTCACAAAAAAGTTACGTCGTGCAGGTTCTGGTATGATTAGATTATCTGAAAATTGGGACCTTGCATGCTCCACATTATGCTCATTGACTAAAGAACTGATTCACGCTGGTGCAGGGTATACGGATAAAGTTGTTCCTGATCTACTATACTCTGATTTTATGGCTTGCTCAAAGGGTTTACTAAAGGATACAATTGAACGTGAGTTATCTGATTATGATATACAATTATTTGTTATATTATATGAGATTTCAGAAATTAGAAGGGTTAATAATGGATTTGGTGCCACCTCTAAATTGGATGATACCTTAAATGCTGCTTACTTAAAATTCTACTTTCACAGCATTACTCCTCAATTAAGAACCAAGTACATTTCAGAGAATGTTGATTCATCGTTGAACAAGATCCAGTCTAACGGAAGTATTATGTCTACTCTGAAATCAAAGGTTGCTAGAAGAGATATTATAGCATGTGCAGTTGCTTTACTCAAAGAAATTGAACCAAAACTGAAGGATAAAAAGGTCACAGATGATAATATATTACCTATTCCGAGTGAAATTATCGAGTCACACAGATCAAAGAATGATCACTTCGATGAGAGCCCATTTGCTATTCATGAAAGTACACCGTTTCAAGAGGGCAAATCGATCAACACCAATATAGATGAAAATGTACTTGTTACACCCTCTAAACAAATTATAGATAGCAATGACTCGGACGAGGATATCTATCATACACCAACGGAAACTAATATCAGTATTAGCTAAAATTAAATAGTGTATTTGATTTTCATTATATGTTATACAGGTAGAAAGTCTGATATCTTCTATTATTTAGAAAAATGAAGTTTGATGTTGAAGAACTCTCTGGCCTTGACTTGATCAATAGTTAAAGCCACATCACCATAAGTAATTGGAGCGTAAAAGTTGAAAACAGCAATTAATCCGATACTTAGGACTAACAAAACTGCATATAATGGTTTCCCTCTACCCAAGAAGAATTCTAGAATGGCAGCAGATAAGATAGCAGCAATCAAATGAGCTGGTAAATAATGATGTAAGAACTTTTGTCTTGACATTAAGAAGAAGAAAACATAATGTGATAAATATCCAATGTATAAGAATCCGATATTAAATAGTTGCTTCTTTTGAGAT
>JAJMFI010000558.1:0-62056 GCA_030574595.1 Ruyongia chambardii
GCGGTTGGATTGTGACAACATAATTGTAAAACAAATACAGATTTAGGAGGAGCTGTTTCTAATGCATTGACAAATGATTCAAAATTGACTGATTTAGTTTCTTGGTTATAATATTGGTAAGTATTAATTACACCACCAACTTCTTTAATTAGTGGTATATAATTTGGCCAAGCAGGTAAACCTAAATAGAACTGTTTATAACCACCAAATTCAACAAGGAATCTGGCACCTAAATGGCAGGCACCAGTTCCACCAATTGTTTGACAGCTTGCAACACGACCCTCATCTACAACATCTTCACCGACTGCAACTTTTGATGCTGCATTGACAAAATCTGGAATACCTAAACACAAATTGTAGTCATGACCCTTATCATGCTCATATAAGAATTCTTTGGCCTTATGAACACTTGGTAATATGTAAGAGTCACCAGTGTTATCTCTATAAACACCAGCACTGACATCAATTTTATCCGGATTTTGATCTGCTGCTAATTTCTTTCTAATGTCGTTGAACTCATCAGCTGGTTGATATTCTAAATGACTGAATAAACTCATTTTTATTAACTGATTAGATTTCTTGTTTCCCCAACAGGAGTTATTATTGAATCTGAATAGTCATGACATAGACTTTGAAGAATATTGACTGTATTTATATTAATGTCGAGAATTTAGTCTTTCATTTAGGAATCATCTTTCCATTCGCAATATTTTCGCTTCTTTATCTACGTCCTTCAGCTCCATAATTTTGATTTTGTGTGGTGTACCCGTCCACATTAATAATCATTGAACCAAAAGTCCATACATTCCACAAATACTTGATATGGGCGACTAGTCTACATAATTGGTCTAGTAGATTCTCGAGAACATTATAGCTTACAATCACATTGTTGCTATTCTATTGAGTATTAATCAGTTAGTAAATCAGTTGTAACGGATTTATCATCATGCATAACAACATTATTTTTGTTTATTTTAAAAAAATCAATTATATAAATTTTTCATACAGCTCTTCTATGACAGATCTTGAGAGGAGTCTGTATAATGAAATTGCTATTAGCAATATAATCGTTGGGATAATAACCGTATAAGAACGTTTCTCAAGATCATTGTCTATGATCTTCTTTTGAGCAATCTCTTCTTGTGACTCAGGCTTTATATTAGAATTATTAATCAACTGTTCAGTTTTCAATTCTTTTGGTTTAGCCATCTTAGCTAATAGGTCTTTGTTTGTTTGAGACTGTATCTCGAGATCTGATTGTAACTTTTCTAAACTATCAGCTTTAATAGATAACTGTTTCTCTAGCTCTTCAATCTTTATTTTATATTTATCCTCAAAGCTTTGAGATACCAAACTTATCTCCGAATTCAATCTTGATACATCATTGTTCTTGTTGGAAATTTTATTTTCCAATTTGTTATATGCTATAGATTTTTCATTCAAACTATCATGTAATTCCTTGATTATCTTGTCCTTCTCAATTAAATTTTCATTAAGAACTGATAGTTTTGTTTGGGATATTTTCATGGATTTCTCATACAAACTCTTTGATTTACTTAATTCATCCTTATCCGCACCGCTCCCTATATTGTTATTATTGGCACTATGGTCATCATTACTATCAGAAGTAGTATCATTTTCAATAGTAATAGGTGTACTATTGTTACCATTATTATTATCATTATTGTTATCATTATTATTGTTATTATTATTTTTATTATTATTGATATTATTATTGATATTATTATTGCTATTTTTATTATTTTTATTATTATTGCTATTTTTATTATTAATCCCATTTTCATTTTTATTCTTATTCCTGTTTGATTCCTTTCCTTTATTGATGTTATTTGGAGACTTCATTAATTTACACTTCGAATCTTTCGAGTCATTTTGCTTCTTATTCTCTAATTCAATAGATAATTGATCTTTATAATTTTCTAAAAAGTTTTCAATAGATTGTAACTTAAGATTATTTAATTTCTCCATGTGTAATTGATTAATTAAGATCTTAATTGATTGAGTCAATGTATAACTTGTACCAATATTATTATTTACAAAAATCCCAGTTAAAAAATCATGATTCATTCCTAATGCAACATCATCTAGTTCTGTTGTAACATCACCAAATAATGCTGCATCAAATGGTGATAATGTTTCTATCTCTGGCAAAACAGCTTCCCTTTCAAATTCGATAATTTTCTGCTTTAACGTTTTCTTTTCCTTCTGTGCAGTAGTACCTTGTATTTCCTCTGATGGCGATGTTATATCGTAGTTTAAGTTTCCGTCAATTGGTACCACCAAAATGTTATCCACAGAACAACTGATTTTTCTATGATGATGACTTTGATTATTATTATTGTTGTTATTATTGTTGTTATTACTATTATTATTCTGGTTGGTATCGGTATCTATATCTACACCAAGATCTATCACATCACCAATTTTTAATTCAACTTCTTTTGATATCTTTTCACTATTAACAAAAGTACCGTTAGAAGAATTTAAATCATTTATGAAGATTTTCCCCTTCTTGGCGTATAATTCCGCATGTTCTCTTGAAATCACTCTTGAATCAAAATAACCATTATCAATATTTGGCAATTTCAGATTACTTGTAGGTCTACCTAATTTAATAACTTTAGGGAAATTTGGTATCTTGAGAGACCTTCTATCAAAGGTTTCATTCAAAGAGACTAAAATGAGCATATGATCAAAGGCAGGCCTCATTAATGGTTCATTTGTTACATCAACGGGTTGAGTGGATGGCTTATTTTTGTTGTTCTTCTTATTATTTGATGCTGTCTGTTTTGAGTTCGAAATGTTATTGGATTGATCTTGTTTTTCCTTTGATTTAGACTTGCTAACAAATGGAGTGTTATAAGGTTTCTTTGAAGCAATTAAGAGCCCTTCTTCAATTTGTGCTACCTTATTACTTAAGCCAATGTCATCGTTAATTATATGGTCAGTTGGGGTATCAGCGTTGCTAAGGATATAATTTCTATTGTTGTCATTAGTATTATGATCTTCAATATTAATATCATCTTGACCTTCCACAGAGATTAATTGTGAGACCACTGTTGAAGCAGAAGCATTGATGGAGTTTGAAGCGATTACAGATGATACTGGACCACCTGAATTTCTATAGATCTTGGAATTTGATCTTTTCCGTCCATGAATTGGTGCTGATGTTGGTTGTATTTCCAAGCTAATTGGAATATCTATCTGTGTTGATCCATCAACCATGTTGGAGTTTCAAAGTTGAAATGATATTTTTCAGAATACTGGCAGTGGATAAACTATTCTGAAATTGGTATGAGTAGGATAGCAATACAGCTTTAAGAATCCTCAATTTAAAAGATTCTTCTTATGATATATATCAGTGATTCAAATGAGGTTTTAATCTTTATTAAATCACTTCTTTATTATTATGGATCTTCCTTTTGTTTTTAGTTTGGATCAATTTTTTCTTGCTTAGTGGCCCGGAATTTTGACTAGAAACAAAATTCTGTCATTTCTGTATTTTCTATTAATTAATAATAGCAAGTCAAAATTTATTCAATTAGCTGTTAATATATAGTTGAGTTATCATTCATTTATATGTAATTATGTAGAGCTATCATTATTTCTTCATAATTTTAGAATTATTTTAATGTTAGAGAATAAAATACTACAAATTTCTTTTAACCTGAAGAGCTATCATTATTATAACAAAGCTAATATACACAAATGCAAAACCTACCCAGTAGGAATAAAACATCATTAAACAGATTTTAATCTGACACCAACCCCCAACTCAAACAGGTACAACACTAAACCAAATTCATTAAGCTAAAATTACATTTACATTTTTTATTTTCTTTTACCAAAAGTAAGACATTAATAGGACAAAAGATGAAAAGATTTTAAAAATCTTCATCAAAGTTAAAGTTACCAGCACCTGGTTCTTCCTTCTTGGTACCAGCCATAACACCAGCCTTTTGATAATCAGAAACTCTCTTTTCAAAGAAGTTGGTCTTACCAGCCAATGAAATATTTTCCATGAAATCAAATGGGTTTGAAACATTGTAGGCCTTCTTATTACCTAAGGCAACTAATAAACGATCAGCACAGAATTCAACGTATTGAACCATTAATTTAACATTCATACCTAATAATGAAACTGGTAATGAATCAGTAAAGTATTCAGTTTCAATTTTAACAGCTTCAGTGATAATTCTTTCGACAATTTCCTCACTTGGTTTATTTTCCAAATGAGCAAATAATAGACATGCAAAATCAGTATGTAAACCTTCATCTCTTGAAATCAATTCGTTTGAGAAGGTTAAACCTGGCATTAAACCTCTCTTCTTTAGCCAGAAAATAGATGCAAATGAACCAGAAAAAAAGATACCTTCAACAGCAGCAAAGGCAACTAGTCTTTCACCGAATAAGGCATCAGTATCAGCAATCCATCTTAAAGCCCAATCAGCCTTTTGTTTAATACATGGGATAGTTTCAATAGCATTAAATAAAAATTCTGATTCTTTTGGATCTTTAATATAGGTATCAATTAATAATGAATAAGTCTCTGAATGAATATTTTCCATCATAATTTGAAAACCGTAGAAACATTTAGCTTCTGGAACTTGAACTTCAGCAGAAAAGTTTTCAACTAAATTTTCATTAACAATACCATCAGAAGCAGCAAAGAATGCTAATACTCTTGAGATAAAGAATCTTTCATTATCATTTAATCTATTATTCCAGTCATGAGTATCCTTTGACAAATCAATTTCTTCAGCAGTCCAGAATGAGGCTTCAGCCTTCTTATATGCTTGCCAGATTTCATGATATTTCAATGGGAATAAAACAAATCTTCTCTTGTTTTCCTTTAATAATGGTTCTTCCTTTTCCTTTTCCTTTAATTGAATACGATGAGTCTTATGTTTTGCTAAGAATATTTGATGAGATTCAGCAGTGATACCATTCTTTGGTTCAGTGGCGTCGGTTTCTTGAGTAGTATTGGTGGTAGAAGATTCCTTTCTTGCAGCTGCTGCCATTAGTTCAGATTTGAGGTCCTTAGCACCAGATAAATCTAGGTTATTTAAGATATTAGCAGTGACTTTTGATGGTGTTTCTTGAGTTGACATTATTGATGTGAAAGATAAGTGTGTATTAATTATTAGGGTATTATAATAGTAGTAATTAATGAAGAGGAAAGAATTCACAATGAACTTACTCTAAAATGAAGGGCAGCTTTGATGATTTATATATGAGACTGTGAATACACTTAATTCAACAGACACGAAAACAAGAAATTTGTTTGTTTATACTTTTTTCTAAAGTCTTCAGAATCTCTTCTTTATTGGCTAAAATTTCACTGACACGATCTAAATCTAGAAAAAAAAATTGATGAAAATTTTTCCCAAAACCGTGTACCAAAAAATGAGTTTGGTGTGCTAGAAGCTTCAAAAGACATGTAAATAACAGGAGAATTTGACTAAATGGCTTGGATTGTTCATGCAATAGAGATACTAAAATATGAAGTTTAATCAACTACTGGAAGATATTGACTTTGCTATCTTTTCTATCCTTAAAGACGCCAAATGATCGAAATGTTCATTCAAGAAACGTAAACAAAGCAACGCCAAATTGAAATTTCTTTATTTACTTTACACCGGATACAGTAAAGCGACCTTCCTAATTAAGAATTAGTTGTAATCGCGTCATTATGATTATTTTCTATTTGTCTCTTTGTCTCTTTGACTTATTTGTTATATATATATAATTTCACAATTTATACACCTAAGAAGTGTGTCTTTGTTGATTTGTTAAATTGAATTTCAGGTGTTTTGTTTAGCAATGGGACAAAAAGACCTTTAAACATATAACTTTGCAAGACTCTGAAAAAAAGGTGTCAGAATTTCATCAGCCATTGGTTAGTTAATTTACAAACATCTTCTCTAATCTGATCAATTCATCTATATAAGTGTGTTTTATCTTAAGCATGTAATTGTTTTTCAGCTGTTTTCTTCGTGACTATTATTATTACATTTATTTTTTATCTTTTCCATCAACTAAACAAAAAACAGACATAATTTTAATCTGTTTAATCGGAGATTGTTTCTCTCTATTGAAAGATGACGGATGGTGAGTGGTGAGTTAGTATTTGCACATCAGTAATTTAGGATACGTTAGATTGATAAGAGGCTGTGAGGATATGATATCTACATTTCAATACTCAGTAGTATTAGATATATGCTGATGTTTTAAAATTATAATATTAAAAAGCACATACTAATGAATCATATTTTATCATATTTAAAAGTAGTAGTCTCAGTAATGGTAGAAGTAGTTTCATTTAAAAGTTGGAACAATAGGATCATTAAGAATAGTCCAATCTTATATTCTTCTTTTTTCAATTGGATCATTGTAAATATGCTCAATCATTTATACACTACTTTTCATATAGCAACTAAGTCCATTTATAAAATGCACTACAAGCAGCATCAACATCAGTATTAACAAAGAGCAAACTGAACACAATATCAATATTTATGATCCTCTCTATGCATTTTTTTTTATACCTTCATCCGCATCTTTAATTGCATTTCCATCTTCATCTTCATTTTCGTAAAATTATAAGATTATACTCATAATAAATCATATAGGCAAATTAGTATCATTTACTAAACTTAATTAGTAGTATTGGATGTCAAAGTTTTGGCATCGTCTTCTTCTTCATCTTCATCTTCAAGATCTGCCTGTTCGCCATCATGATGATCAAGAGTGTTCTTACTACTTCTGATGAATTCTGACTTTTTATTGGCAGATTTAGAAGCTCTTCTCTTTCTTTGAGTCTTGGTCTTTGTAATATTGTATTTATTGGATTGAACATCAGAATCAATAGAATCAGTATCAATGTTAACCTTTGCATTTTTAACTGTTTCTCTATCTGAGATTTCATTATCTGTCTTGTTCATCCAATCCTTTAAATTATCAATGAAGGATGGTGCATTATTACCTCTACCAGCTCTACTTCTTGAATAATTAGATGCAAAATCATATGCAGGATTGAAACTACCATTACTACCATCTCCATCTCCATTCACCATATTTTCAACGTCTTCTTCGTCATCATCCTCTGAATTTTCACCATTGTTATTGATATTCCTTAATAAAGATTTTCTTAATAGATATTCACGAACTTCAAAGTAAAGATCTTTGGACGCATTGTTTAAATTTTCATTGGTCTTTTTCCAATAAGATCTAAATTCATTGATATGTTTTTTAAATTCTAATTCGTTTTTTTTAAACCAAGAAACATTCAATTCTTGTCTTGTTGCACCCCTTGCAAAATTTCTCATTAGATATTTGTCATAATCTCTAATAATCTTAGTAATTATATCAGAAGTGGAAATACCTTCAGTTCTTTGAGTAGTTAAGAATTTACCCATTACTTTAACAGGCTTATATAAGTCATCAGTGTCTGCTGATGCATAAGGTATATCATCATGGGCAACATAATCAATTTTATGTTTTTCCAAAAAATCTTTAGTAACAACCCATGGAGCATCAGGAATAACTTCATCAACCCATTTACAATGCTTTAAAGTTTCACAACGCTGATAATCTGACAAGACTGTTAAACCTTTCTTCTTATGAGTCTCAACATCATTTGGTACACCAACAATTAAAGTAACATTTGGAAGAGCCTTTTTAGCTTGTTCCAATTGTCTCATATGACCTAAATGAAAAAGATCAAAGATACCATCAGCATATACTCTTATTGGTCTATCTGTTGGAGGTATGTTGAATCTATGACCTACTGGTCTAAATTTTCTATATTCTTCTGGTAATTCTTCAGTATATTGTTTTTCTCTTTCCATAAATGCTCTTTTAGCTTCCAGTTCTGTCTTCCTCTTCTTATGTAACAAAGCCTGCTCAGTTTCTCCTTCAGATATAGATTGATTGATAGTGGAATCCACATCTTCAGAGTCTTCAGGGCTACCTTCTCTTTTTCTCTTTTTACCAAAGAAGTTTGAAATAGAAGATGTTCTTAGCAAAGAGGCCACAGATGGCGGAGGAGATGCAGCACCTTCGTTTTCTTCAGACATGATATATATTCAGAGGTATGAAAGGACAAGATTTTGTGGCAATGCTTATAGAGATGTCAATGATCCAATTGTATCAAATATAGATCAATGCACACACAAAGCTACTACTTAATAGGATCTCTTCAAAATAAAATCTTAACAATGTGATGGAATTTGTATTTATTTGACGACTTTTTTTGTTTTTTCATATGAAATTTGTAGGTGCTTGAAGCACGTTAAATAGTGATAAATCAAAAATTACTTGAATTATTAACACTGTTTCTCTCCAGCGTGCTACAATGATCATAAAGTCAAAAAGCTAAAAGAAAGAAAGGGTCTTGAATTGTTGAATATTTAATCAGTAATCAAGTTTAATTGCATGTTTTCTGTCTATCAATTGGTGATGTTCGGTTTTTCCATTTAGGCTGAATGAATTGGGAAATCTGGCAAACATCAAATTGAAAAGATAACCAATTGACAAAACTAATGATAACAATTCTCCCTTTAAAGCTAACATCAATGTCCTCCAATAATACGTTACCAGCATATGCACCTACACCATCAGCCAATCCTTCTTACAATAGGCTTAAGAACACCACTATCGACTTGAATCAGGAGCTCAAACAATACCAATCTAATGAGGAGAGAGATCTATTGGAGAGCTTAGGAGAATTATACTCTATTTTGATAACATTAAACTACATTGAAAAGGCATATTTGAAGGATTCATTGATACAGGAAGAGTACAGTAACAACGTTTCAAAGTTGATCTCACAATACAATATCATCTTAAAGAATCCAGATGTTTCAAAAGAATTCAAGAGTTTAAATGATTTTAAAATCAATTATGATTTAAATGTTCCATATGCTATATCAAGAATAGAAATAGGCTATCCTGAAACAAATACTCATAATTATCAAAATAGTACCTCTATGAGCGGAAATTTTCATCAGATAAACCAGAAAAACTATAGTAATGATTATAACAGTACTAGTCCAAGTCCTCTATCTATAAATCATCAATCAAATACTACAAACAATAACATAGTTGAAGATTCTTCAACATCAACACCTACCACGTCTATGAACAATATCTCACAAATATCTGCCAAATTAGTATCAGAAACTACAGGTAACTTTATCACTTGTATGGATGCTCTTAAATTAAACTACAAGGCAAAGGATCAATTATATCCTTTATTAGCAGATTTATTAAAAAATTTTCAAAATTTCAATACTAAAACACATTTGAATTTAACAGATCCAAATATATTTCCTCAGAAGTCTAAATTAGTAGAATGGTTAATCAAATTGAACAAAATGAGTATCAATGATGAAATAACTGATGATGAATCAAGAGAATTATTGTTTGACTTGGATGATGCATATAAAGGGTTTTACACTTTATTAGAATAAAATTTTACATCTACGAATATACTGCTTATTATTCCAATTGACAAAACTCACTATGAATGACTGTAAATGTAGTAATAGTAGTGCAATGCATTATCACAATGATGATAAAGATGTTATTTATCTATATATATCTACTTTATTAAACAATCGAATCAATTTCTCTAGCATAGTTTAATGTATTCTTTACTAGCTTTTCGCTAACAGTTAAGCCTTCATCAAGATTATCATTTGAGCTTTCATCAATTACAACACCAGCAATTTTATTCTTAGTCTTATTTTCAAATATGATTTCATTATTTTCAATAGTCCAATTATTTTCCTTAGCAAAAATTTCCACTTGCTTTTCATTATTAAGGTATAATAAATTTTTAGCATTAATTAATGGTAATTTTTTATAACTATTTTCAAATGATCTTAAAATTTCATTTCTAATTGTGGATAATAAAATTTCATTAAAGATGTTGAATTCTTTACATTTCTTAAAATCTTGATTTGATAAGATTAATTCAATTAATTTATCATAGTAACCTTCTAATAGCCAGTTTTCTAATTTAATTGGATAACTTAGATATGAGTCTTCATCTAGATTACTAACATCAGTTAAATTGAAATTTAGGAATTCATATTCTAAGTGGAACTTAACCACATTACTATAGGATAATAATAACAATAGATAAAGACTTAGAACCTTTGTTTTATTTATTGATTTTGATAGTTTTTCATTATTAGCAGTATTAAAGTAAAAACTTTTTAAAAGCTGTAAGTAGTTTTCGAATGATTTGAAATCTGACAGGTTAATGGCTGATAGAGCACCAATTTCTAATATAGATCTACTTATAATTAAGTCATTAACATAATCTGGATCATTCTTGATCTTTAAAGTATTTGGTATTAATAGGTCATTTGCAATCAATTGAATCTTAATGGAGCTCATTAGAAGAGCAGCTGACTCATACTGTTTAGCATCAAAATCTGTCTTCAATGTCTTGGTTAGTTCTTCTAGGGATGGCATAGTACCTTGCTTTAGTGGTTATTGATGAAACAATTCATGGTATTATTCTCTCTATTATTGTTGATGTTTCGCCACCAACATTTTTGAGCGAGCATCTGAGTTCCGACTCATATTCTGTATGAATCAGGTAATTTCCTAATAAGGACTAAATATACTTTCTTTTTACATTCTACTATTAGTATAAGCAAGTATACAGAATAATGATAATTCTACCAACAGGTAATGAATTGGCCCTCTTGAAGTTCTACCTTAGAATCTATATGAAGTATTTGGTTATATTTCATAACGATATGATATACACAAAGATGGATCGTCCTGAATGTTTATTGAGACTCATTTTCTGTTGAAGTCTGCTTGAGGTCGGAATGCATTTCTTGTATATTTCTCAAATTTAAACACTATAACTTTATAAGATAATATCGTCTTCTGATAAAAAGCAATTATCAATTTCATTATAATCGTATTTATATTTATACTGATGCCATATTCTATAGCTAGTATCAAATATCTAGAGCCAGCTACTCTTGAATTATGGCTTCGAGCCAACAAAAGCTCAACTGGTAATGGAGTATTAAAAGTAGTTGATGTCAGAGACTCTGATTTTATTGGAGGCCATATTAAAGGCTGTATTCATATATCTCATGGCTCATTGATTGATCGTAAAAAAGAACTAATAGAGCAGGTAAAGGATGCTGATGACATTGTGTTCCATTGTGCTTTAAGTCAACAGAGAGGTCCATCTGCAGCTATGGCTTTTTTAAGATCAGTAGATGATGGCTTTTTAGATAATAAACATGTTTGGATACTGAGAGGTGGATTTAATACATGGCAAGCATTATATGGTAGTGATGAGGACCTCACTGAAGGTTACAATGCAGAAATTTGGAAGTTTGGTTATTGAGTAAATAGCAAGTTCTACTCTAAATATCCATTAAAAGAATTTAACCCACATGGCACTCTTTACTTATGTTCTAGTTTGACCATAATTCTCATAGTTCGAAATTGGTATATTTGTATTTTTGATACTCTATGTACGAACTCAAAACTCAAAACTCAAAACTCAAAACTCAAGACTCAAGACCCATAATTGATGTGATCATTTATATCGTTGATTTAGTGGATTTCTTGTTTTTCGTGTAGCATTATTTACATAAAAAATCTTACTCACAATAGTATTCATATGTTGTCCATCTAATATATATATGTTCAAGGCTTACTTGGTGAATAAACCAATGTTTCGATTATGAAACTAGAGACGCTTAGTTGGAAAAGATAGCATACATATTGCTTTGATTAGTGTAAGGTACAAATGGTCCAAAGAGGACCTCGGATCTAATAATCTAAATTTCCTGTCAATTTCATAATCCCATGGGATCAATAATCAACGAGCACAACAATAATTGATAGATAAATAAGTTCAACAGGTTATAAATTATGAATTTAATGCTTAAAAATTCGAAAGTGAAAGAGTTTATTTATTTTACAGTTTTTGTTATAGAGACTCGATTAATTGATAGGATTCAAAATGTTCAAAGTTGAAGAAGTTATAAAGTTATCAGATGGTAATAAAATACCAGCAATTGGATTGGGAACATGGGAAATACCAGCAGATGAATCCGAAGGCCTAGTTTATAAAGCTTTAGAAATAGGCTATAGACATATTGATACTGCAATCTTTTATGAGAATGAAAGGGAATTGGGTATAGGTATAAAGAAATGGTTAGATCAAACCAGTCATAAAAGAGAGGAAGTGTTCTATACTACTAAGTTATGGGATTTCAAAACTACTCAAGAATGTGAAGCTGAGTTAGAAAAGGCGTATTCTGCCATCAAAGATACACTTGGATATATTGACCTATTATTGATTCACTCACCGTTAGTTGGTGGTCGGGGTAATAACGGTAGAATTCATGCTTGGAATATAGTTGAACAAGCTGTTAAAGATGGTAAAGTAAAATCAATTGGTATCTCTTCATGGTCAGAGAAACACATCGTTCCTTTTTTGGAATCAAAGGATCAATGGACAATCAAGCCAGTTGTTAATCAAATAGAAATTCACCCTTGGTTCATGAATATCAATACCTCCAAAATATCGAATGATAACAATATTCGTATTCAAGCGTATTCTCCATTGGCTCATGGCAGTAAGATACGTGATCCGACTATCACTAAAATTGCTCAAATTCATAAAGTTACTCCCGCTCAAATTTTAATTAGATGGTCTCTTCAACATGGTAACATTGTCATACCAAAAACAAGATCGATAAATAGATTGAAAGAAAACTTAGACGTATTCAATTTTCATTTATCACCAGAAGAAATGGAATTAATCGATCAACCGTTAGCGTATGAACCAACAGAAGAGCCATATACCCTTCAATGTGACTCAGAGCCATGATTAATGGAAGTACTTAATTTATCATAACATTATTTGCTAGAACCTAAAATTTACAGATTGTCAGTTATTTAAAATATCAAAACGCGAGATAATAATCATAAAATCAAAATTATATATAATACACACTTTTATGGTTATCGAGGGAGCTTGTAAATGTAATATATGACAATCAATCCACAGAGATATAGACTTAACTTGAAAAAGGTTTAACAAAATGCAAGTAGTATAATAGAAACATGGTTTGCTTAGAGTATGTATGAAATACTTATATTAGTAATAATCGTAAAGTAAAAAGGATAAAGAAAAATATACATATCAATGTAACAAAGGTTTAGTATGCAGTAAAGAAGTAGTTAACAGGCATTCTAGAAAGATGATATGTTAAAGATAAAATTGTATTAAATTAAGGATGGGCCATTGTCAAACGTATAACGTTGTTGATAAGGTTGTTGTTGCTGTTGTTGTTGAAAGTTTCCGGTGGCTTGGCTTTGAAATCCAGTTGGTGGAGCCTGGAACTGTTGTTGTGGAAACCCACCAGTTGGCTGTTGCTGGAAAAAATTATTTGGCTGTTGTTGAATAGCACCTGTAGCTTGCGGTTGAAAAGCACCTGTTTGCTGTGGTTGAAAGCTACCAGTTTGCTGTGGTTGAAAGCTACCAGTTTGCTGTGGTTGAAATACACCAGTAGCTTGAGGATGGAAAGCATTGACTAATTGAGGTTGAAGACCTGTGTTTTGAGTTTGAAATGGATTGAAACCAGTAGCTTGAGCATTGATTTGCTTTTGTTGTTGCAATTCAAGCGCAGCCTTTTGTTGCATATCTTGATTGTGGTCTTGTTGAATAGTTGATGGGAAAACAGATTGGGTAGGTAATTTCTCAAAGCCACCCATTGAAATTCTGTTAGAAGTATAAGTAGCAGATTGACTCTTGGCAAATGGGTTGCCAGTTATTTGTGATTGCAATTTTCCATTTGGAACAATTGGAGGATTCGGAGTATCAACAGTCTGTGGAGGTTGATAATCACTAGCAAATGGGTTATTACCGGTTTTAGTGGACTTTAATGTTGTTGGCTGACTCGTAGAAATTGTGCCAGTTGAAGACTTGTAATCCAGTGAGAATGGGTTACCAGTCTTTGTGCCAGTTAATTGGGAAGCTTCAGTTGGTCCATTTGATGATTTATAGTCTAATGCAAATGGATTACCAGTAGTTTGACGAGTAATTACTGGTTGGGTAGATGCTTGTTTAGGTAGTTGGGCCACAGGTTGTTGCACCTGAGCTGAAGGTTGTGGAGTGTAACCACCGAAACCCATACCAGTAAATGCAGGGGTTAATGACGGGGTTGAGCTGAAGGAACCAGTTGTATATGATTGTAGTTGTTGGGTTTGTTGTGGATTAGTTAAAGCATTACCAGTAGGTAAAGTATTTTGTCTTGCTTGAGTAGGATTCATACCAGTAGCTTGAGCCATAAATGGATTATATCCAGTTCTTTGAGCTTGAATCCCAGATGTAAATTGTGGTTGCAAATTGGAAGCCGATAAAGTAGATGCAGGGTTATTTGTAGCACTCAGCTGTATGAATGGATTACCAGTTTGTTGAGATGGTAAGACAGTAACTGGTTGAGCAAATCCAGTATGTGCATGATACATAGGAACTGGAATAATACCAGTCTGAACAGTTTGAACTGACTGAATGTTTACTGGCATAAATCCTGTATGAGCAGGTTGAATTTGTTGAACTTGTTGGATAGGCTGAGCGGTATGAGCTTGCTGAATTTGCTGTAACTGTTGTTGTTGTAACTGCTGCTGTTGGGATGCTTGATTATATTGTTGTTGTATCTGCTGTTGAGTTGGTTGTGAAAAGCTTGTTCTCACAGATTGCATTTGCACATTATTCCAAGGATTCGTCTTTTCATTGGAATTATCATTATTACTTGAATCGCTGACAGCTTTTTTATTTGGAGAACGTTGTTCAGCCAAATATTGATCCCTATTAGCTTCAAAATTATTATCGTTCAAATATTCCTCTAAGCTTCTAGCCAATGCGGTTGGAGCATGTCTAATAGTTGGAACATGTAATTTGGTTGAATATTCTAAATGTTTGGCAATTCTCAAATAAGCAACAACATCAGAGGTCAAACCAACAAACTCTTTGTAAATTTCTAGAGCTCTTTCAGCATCATATTTAGACATTTCAAAATAATGCTCTAATATATTAATGACACCCTCGTTTAATGATTGATATAGACATAATAAATCATTGACTAACATTCTAAAACATGTTAGCATAATATCATCGTTAATATCAGATTCACTAAATTTACAATTCACTAAAGCTCCAATCTGCTTCTCTACACTTTCGACTTCACGTAGCAGACCTTTACTAACTGATAAATCTCTTAATCTACCACTTTTACCATTATTCAATTGTTCATCTCTAACAAAATCAATCCCATTTTCACCGTATTGTTTACATTTGACGGCAAGATACTTGGAATATCTTAAAATGTTTTTAGTATCAGCAGACTTCATTTGCTTCATTAATGGTAGATTGAATATCTCCACACGGTTAGACAAATATTTGATTGTAGAATTTTTATCGCCTTCCCTTATCATGATGTGAATAACTAATAAGGATTTGAAGACAATTGACCAAGCAGTATCATTTAGTCTATTTTGTAGAGCTCCCATAACTGATTTAAGATCATTACGATTTGAAGTGGCTATCAAAATAGGCTCAATATATTTGGGTTTTGGAGCAGCCACCTATAAAAAAAATATAAATTTTGTTTGTTAATATATTTGTTCCAATGTGGTTATTAGTATCCCTTGACAATAACAATTGAATTTGCTGGCTAATAAAACCAAAAATAGACTTACCTTAATTTTAGTGGCACCCTATAAGTTAATTGAGCTTGTTAGTAGCCATTGAGTATTGATAAAAAAAGAATAGCTATCTACATACCTTTACAACCTTCTCAAAAGTTGACATAGCGTTTAAATGAGGGTTTATTGACCAATAATAGGAGTATTACAACAGTGGTTTCAATAATTTTAATGGTCAAAAAAATCCAAATCTTTTTTCTCGGGTGAAAATGAGGATATGCCAAAAACGGGAATTGCCTATCTCGGAAGCAAGTACTGAAGGGAACTATAGGAAGATTACAAAGTTAAGACTAATTCATGGTGGTAATAAAAAAATTACCTTTACTAATATACAAATACAAAATATAAATTGGAAGATAGAGTATTAAATAGTTAAGCCGTAGCATCATTGATTGATGTAAATTTTTGTTTTATTGATATCAAATTCATTACTAGCTTCTGAAGTATTCCAAAATAGTGTTAACTAATATGTGCTAAAATGTTCAAAAAACATCAAAGCAGGCCCAAATACTCTTCAGCTTTTAATCTTTAAACCCAGTGGCAGTAAATGTTTACTCTACTGTCATAAATGTGACCCCATAGAGAAAATACTATTCTTGTAGAATTATCTCTTTTAAAGTATGCAAAAAATTAATCTGTAAAATTCAAACGCAGATTATAGTACACGATTCTTAGAACGCTTTTTATTCTTTAATAAAACCTTTTGGGCAACTTCTTCAGCCTCTGATTCAGACTCAATATCCATCTCTTCGTCACTTTCAGCTTCCTCTTCCTCATCTTCTAGCTCCATCTCATCTCTTTGAGCTCTAGCTTCTTCCTTAGCAATTCTCTTAGCAATTTCAACTTCCCTTACTCTCAATAATTCTGGATTAGATTCAACTAATTTCTTATCTAATGCTAATTGTCTTTCTTTATTACCCTTCATTCTATTCTTGTAGAAAGCTCTTTCACGTTTCTGTCTGATCTCTTCAACTCTAGCCATTGCCTTTAAAGTAGTAGTGACTAAATCTCTGTTATAACGAACTGGGACATTTCTTCTGGCTGAGAATGTTAATGTAGAGTCAACAGCCAATTCTTTACCAGCAGCTTTTCTGAATGCTTTAGTCCATTTTAATTTTCTTGGGTTACGACGTTGTTTGAAGGCCTTGTGACATTTGGAACGACAGAATCTAAATTCTTTGGCATCGTTACGCACAAACATGATACCATGACCTGGGTAAACAGGGGATGAGCAGAAATGGCAGGCATAAATTCTCATATTGTAATATTGTTATTATGACTTTGAAATGAATCAAGAAGGTAATTAGGAAAGCTATTACAATAAAGAGCATCTCATCTAAATCTTTTTTTTTTACCATAAAAAATTTTATAAAAAAATTTTCAGGACCAGTGCGCCTAACCCATTATTAGATTTTTTTTTTATATACAAGAAAGTATATATTGAATCCTAATTCGGAATATTCCTATCAGGGAAGTTCCTTGTAATCTATTTAATTTTTAATTTACTCTTCACACTAGTGCTTACTCCTATTATAAATATTCAAATAAGCATACTTACAACATTTATTACGAAACCCATTAGCCTCTACAAGTTAGTTTTGAAGGTCAAAAAAACTGATAAATGTTGGATTATTTATAAAAGAAGTTAGACCATCCTAATGCCTAAATGTATATAATATATAATGTAACAGAGATAAAACAATATAATAAAAAAATAAATGATGAAAGATTGAAAATGCTCTATTTCTCCTTTTCCTCAGTAGACAAACTTTCACTAGTTGCTATAGGAGCAGCAGCAGTATGATGAGAAACTCTTGTGGTTATTTTACTCAAAACATTAGATTTGGTCTTGATAATTGGTTCTTCATTTGGATTGGATTGTTCATCTTTAACTCTATTGGCTTTCTTTGGAACTCTTGCTAACCAGTACAAAAATAAGGCCATGAAAATATTGAAAACAATGTAACATATAAAAATACCCAAATCTCTCCATTTATGACTATAATGTAAATTAACAGCGGTTAGATAATCATCTGTAGAAGACATTGAACAAAATGCACAATCAGTAGTGGAGCTAGAATCTAAAATATAACCTGTACCAGCAGCACTGATGTAGTCAGCTAAATAATCACCACAAGTTTGATTTGCTGGTGGAGCAAAATGAACATACTCAGTTGTCGAACAAACCACAGAGTTACCAGAGACTGCATTTGATAAGAAACCTTCAACAAAATAAGTTGCTGGAGTAAATCTATAAATCCAAATCCACCAACCTAAAGCAGAAGGGCCCACTAAAACACCACAGAAAGTTAAACAAATTGTGAAAAACAAAGAACCTAAATTAGCAGCAGCATCTGCTACTTCCATTGGAGCAATTAACATATGACCCATAGTACCAATCCATAAAAAGAATAAAACTGCAAAGAACCAAGCATATGCACCTCTACTATGAACCTCGTCAGATGGTGAATTTTCGTAGAACCCAACTGGATAATAAAAGCATAAGAAAGACAGAGTACCAACCAAAAAATTCCATGGAATTTCAACAGATATTTGAGCCAACATGAATGCCTTCCAACTGAAGGTTTTGGATGGACGTTCTCTAGTTTCATAAGCATCTCTTTGAGTGACATAATTTGGTAACATTTGTTGTAATAATGGATTGAAAATAACACAGTACATGAAACAACCAAACATTTGATTTTGTAAACCTTGTTCAGAAGTACCAGATTTAAATAGACCAAACCCTATGAAAAGAGCAGAAAAACAAGTTAAACCAATCTTAGACCAAATATAGGATGGTGTTCTCCAAAACTGTTGAAATACTCTAATAGTAACTAAATGATATTGATACCATAATGGAGCAGAGAACTCTTTTCTATGTTCAGGACTTATATCTCTTGGTAACTTAACTAAATCTCTTTCCATTTCATCTAATTCATTGATAACAGCACGACGTTCATCAGAAGCAAGCCAAACTTCATGATAATCTTGATTAGCATGTGATCCTGGAGCAGCACCGATAACATGTAACATCCATTCAGCAGGATTAGCATCAGATGGACATTTTGGAGCACCATGCTTTTCAAAATAATCAATTAATGTTTGACTGTTTTCGCCTAAGTCACCAAAATAAACAGTACGACCACCCTTTGCTAAAAATAATAATCTATCAAATTCTTTCATTAAGATCGCAGAAGGTTGATGAATAGTACACAATACAGCTTGTCCATGATCAGCTAACTTTCTCATTAATTGACAAATAGACCAAGCAGTTTGAGAATCTAAACCAGAAGTTGGTTCATCTAAAAACAAAAGCAATTGTGGTTTGGCAGCTAATTCAACACCAATGGTCAATCTCTTTCTTTGTTCAACGTTTAAACCTTCACCAGCAACACCAACAACAGCATCCTTACACTTTTCTAATTCCAGTAATTTGATAACCTCATCAACATAATCAATTTTTTCTTGTAATGGAGTACTATATGGTTGTCTTAACTTTGCAGAAAACAATAAAGCTTCACGAACAGTGGCAGTTGCTAGATGAATATCTTGTTGTTGAACATAACCAGTAGATCTTTGAAATGAACTATCCCTTAAATGACCATTAACAAACATATTACCAGTAACAACACCCATAGTAACTCTATTAGCCAAAACATCTAGCAAAGTTGTTTTACCAGCACCAGAGGCACCCATCAAAGCTGTTAGAGTACCTGGTTTGACCCATCCATCAACATGATTTAAAATGAATCTAGTTTCCTTTTTGATTTGAACTGAATAATTAACATCTCTCCAGTGAAATATGTCCTTACCAGCATGAATTTTACCGGCATCACCTTCATCTTCTTGTTGTGTGACATCCTTTTCAAACCCATTTTCAATATCATTCTTTATATCACCATGTTTCTTCTTTAGCTTTCTTAAAGTTTCTCTTTGAAATAACAAAACTTCACCCTTTTGTTTAGCACTTTCATTATATTCACTGAAGACTAAGTAAACAAATAAGAAGAAAATAGCGAATGCCAAAGTGATACCCCAATCTCTCCACTTGTGAGTGTTATAGTATTTATATGATTCAGCAATAAATTTAGAACCAGATACAGTAGTTTCACCAGCAACAGCACCAACAGTTAAGCAAATATAATTTTCAGGATTCATTTCAACATCAGCTGGATTGTTAGGAATAAAGCTGGAGCATTCAAATTCTCTACCAGCGAATTCATTGTCCATCAAGGCTTCAAATGCATATGCTAATGGATTGATATAATTGATGAAACGAGCCCAAATCATATCACCAACAGGGATAGTGAAACCAACATACATTGAAAGTGCTAATAATAAGATAGATGCAGGAACCATAGCTTCTGAGAAAGTTTTAGAAGCAGCACCAACAACTCTAAAAAGATGTGACATTGAGAAAGTTGCAGTTAAATTAGTCAAATAGAAGAAGAAAAAACGACCAGGATTTCTTCTGTAATTAACCATGAAGTAATAAACTAAATTGAAAGCAACAGAAGTCAAAATTTTAGCAGGTAATTGAGTAATGATTGAGCTAAATGCTGCTGCAGATGGATGATAAAGAGCATAGCTTTTGTGTTTTTCAATAATTGGTCTGGCTTCAAATAAGGTCAAAATTTCCAAAAATGATGAAAAGGCATTGAATAGTAAGGCAAAGAACATAGAAGCACCTCTGTAGTAAAATGAACCAGTAGTATTTTGCATATTGTAAAAGATTGAAGATAAAATCAAAGCCATACAGGAGTTGGCTAATGTGGTTGCAAGTGTTAAACTCATATCACTTTTAATTCTTTGAAAATCACGACTGACTAAATATTTGATTTGCATTGCATAAGAAACTGTATATGATGAACCAGGTCTTGTATTTTTAGCCTTACTAGATAGACGAGCAGATTGAATGTAGTCTTTGGCATTATTATCAGTAGCCAAAGAATGTTCAATATCTTTGATCAGTTGGAAATATTCTGGTGATTTCTTCCAGTAGGCTTCAAATTCAGCAGCAGTTCTTGGAACTTTGTCCTCCATTCCTGAGAATGCAACTCTTTCCTTTGGCGAAGTGACAGATGTTAAGAAATCAGCAGTAGTTTGTCTAGCAGGGCATTCATAACCCATTCTTTCAAAATAATCTCTGGCCTTATCTCCTCTTCCAAAATAAATTTGATGACCTTCATATAAAACACTGACTTTATCAAATAAATCATATGCATCTTGAGAACATTGATAGATAGCGATTAAAGCTGAGGTTTCTAATACATCAGCAGAGACTCTCAAAGCTCTGATGAATTCAAGAGCAGTAGCAGCATCTAAACCTCTTGTAGCATTATCCCAGCATTGTAATTTAGCACCAGATAATGAAACTTCAGCAATTGAAACTCTTTTTCTTTCACCACCAGAGACACCACGGACATTATCATTACCAACATTTGTATTTTTAGTATGAGATAAACCATATGTTGCTAAATATACTTCTGTTAAATGATCAGAAAACTGTTCTCTTGTTACACCAGGGATTCTATTTCTTGGAGTTCTAAATTTGGCAGTATTTGATAAAGTTTGCCAAACAGTTAAATGAGGGAAATGAATATCAGTTTCAGCATTGTAAACAACTTCACCTCTATAATGCTTTCTGATCTCATTTGGAGTTAAACCACCATAAGAAATTTCAGATTCTTCAGAAACATGATAACCATAAGTATTAGCAGCAATAGTTTTCAATAAAGTGGAACAACCTGAACCAGGTCTACCCAATACAACGACGACTTCACCAGGATTAATTAATGCATCCATAGGTTTTAAGATATCAAATTTATTTGCTTGTTTCTTAGCCTTTGATGTAGTTAAATATTTTAATGCTATACCAGCATATTTGAATGGAGCATTAACAACAGTGGCTTGATAATCAGCATCAGTAGCATTACCATAGGCTCTCAAGTTTTTATATGAAATACCTAAAGAGTAAGGTTTGTAATGATCAGGATCTTTATCAGTTAAAGCTTTGAAATTTTTGATCCAATATCTTGAAGAAAAATCAGATGAGTTTGGATCTAATCTTGGGTCTAATTCACCTTCTGGATTAATGGTATTAACACCTGGAGCAATTGTTGAAACTCTTGAAAGTATACTTTGAGTATCATCAGCAGTATCGTTTGTGTTTGTTTTCTCAATGTTTGAAGCATTTGTAATTTTTCTTGCTAACTCAGCGATGTTTTCATCAACATTTTTGTCAAATCCATAATATGGCGTATGTTCATGATGTTTATCAACATTTGACAAAGATTCCTCGGAAGTGTTATTAGACATTCTGGAAGGAATAACCAATAGTTGACTATTAAGGTTTGACTATATTTATTGATATTAAAAACAGATTAAATTTAGATAAATGGATAATGGAAGCTATATATATATACTAAATGGATATCCATGTTTATATATAACTTCAACATTAATAATTTCTTTGTATATACTAAAACCAGTGATGACGAAAGTTGCCAGAAATATTGCTAGCCATTCGGAAATGGATAAATACCGGCAAGGTAGCCCTTCCGGAAAGATGCTTTTGACCAAAAAAAAAAAAAATAAGTGTGATTAATATGCTATCTCGGGGAAATTTCGGGCCATGGAGACGGTTTCTTCGGAAACTATGACTTAGCCGGATATTATTTTACGGTGTTTATCGGCTGAACTCTAATGTTTACTAATATGAAATGATAAATTGATTTATCACTACAATATGGTAAATTCACGATAAATGTTTGGAATCATTATGGATTGTACAGTAGTAGTTATAACCTTATAAATATATATTAATAGATAAATCTATTAATACATTAATATCAATAATCAATGGCAAACTTTATTGATCTTCTTGCAATTGAGAATTTTACTAATTCCAGTCATGATGAATAGCTGTATATTCAATAAATTATAATAGAAAGAAATTAACTGTTATTCTTTGAAATTAATAAAATAATTTCATATTAAGATAGATCAGTAACTATTAATTGTAAATTTGCCTATGTTAAGTTAAATATATCAATGTTAGGAAATAGGCTATTAGAAAAAGATGGCTTTTTTCCCTAAGGAGGTAATTTATAGTACAAAGACGTAGTATGGATTTAAAGAGAATGTCAGTTTAATCTGCGCTAATATCAATCATGTTAATGGAATATTACTTTTTATCTTTTATGAGAATAAAAGACTATTTGTAATTGAGTATATATTGAATCTATAGGGTTGAAAACTTTTTTTTTAATGTTTTTCAGTTACAGTTAATTATATTTATAAATACCTTTAATATTATTACTTAAAAGTATCTAGGCTTTTTATTATTGTCAATTTTACGTCTAGCTTATTGAATCAGTTCCTGAACTCTGAAGGCTCAGAATGGAGATTATTCGCTTCAGCCTCATAATCTATCTGGAAAGCAAGTTGTTCCCGGTTTGCAAAAGAGACCTTGCCGCCTACTGAAGCTCTTTCTTTCCGAAGCGCGGCCCTATTTCCCGAACTAGAGTTGAGGACTCATCTATCCGGCGAGTACAGGATTTAATTGTTTAACTCCATTAATATTAATAGATCAAAAAAAAAAAAAAAAAAAAATCAATGCTGCTAAACGAATCACAAAAACATATAATGTCAAATTCAAATTCAAATAATTGGTAATTAGAAACAGAAAATAGCGAAATATGAGTTCAATTTCAAAGCACAGTATATTCTTTATTCATTATTCACGAATCAGAATTAATAGTTGATATTAAAGTGAAGACATAGGATCAATGTCTATAAAACTGGAAACTACTTAATTCTTTCAAGTCATACAATACTACAAAAGCTCTCATTGGATTACCATACTAATTAATATAAATCTATAATGACTAACGCGTTTCATCAACAGAACCCTATCAGTGGAATTGATACATCAACCAGTAAATTATTCGCAAATTCTCCAATGATATTTACACCAATTGAATTTGTTAATACTATAGAATCATGCGGAATAATTTCAAATGATCTAAGCGCCATACATGATGATATTATGACATCCATTAAAACTTCATCTTTATCATCACCAAATTCAAGTTCAAATCTTAGATCAGCAAATAGTTTGATTCAGAACCAATTAAAAAGTACTAATCAATTCGTTAAAGAAATTAATGATAGTAAAGAATGGAGAGTAATGTTGAAAAAGATGAAATTGAATCGTAATAATACTTTAAAAAAATATTACAAACTATCTGAAAAGGTTAAACAAAATATTTCCAATGATGATACAAAACAAATCAATGGTGAATATTGTTTCTCCAAATTGATCATCTTTGAATTAGAATTAATAAGGTTTGATCTATTTCTTCAATTATATGATCAAAATCAAACTTTAATGTTTTCAGCTGATGCTTATCAGGATTCTTATCAAACTGAAAGGGAAATAGAAATGACAAGAGAAGTATTTGTGAATAACTATTTACAATTTGATTCAATTCTCCAAAAACTTTCAATAACCACAAATGAGATTTCGAAATATAGACAAAATTATAGAAATGAATTTGACACTTTTAAATATATATGGTTAAAACTTAAAGATAAATTTCATAATAAAAGAATTTATAGACAAAATAAAAAAATTGTCAAAATTATGGAAAGATCAAATTCAAGAGTATTGAAAAATCAATAACATACAAATTTAGAAAGTTACAGTAGGTCTACCACCAATTAAAATTGAATGGTCCATAGCCTGAGGTGAAGGAATGTTAGTCAAAATTTGGCAAATAAATACTTTTTTTTTAATGCTCTTTTGTCCTTTATATTTCTTTTGGAATATACAAGAGAAAAAACGATCATTGATCATTGATCATTATTCATATGATTTTAAGACACATGGCTAAATTGTCTTATAGTTTCAATCCAATCATTATCACTGTTTTTAGTTAATTCAACAACAGCGCCCTTATTATTAGAAACACCACAATAGTTTGGAGCACTAAACACTGTTATTACCTTATTACTATGATGTCTTTCATAACCTTGCATTTTCATTTCATGAGATCTAATAACACGTTTTAAATTATTCTTATTCATAAATTCATCAGTAATCTTAGAGCCAAATTCAGAACCAATACCTCTCTTTGAATTTTTATATCCTTGATCTTTATCACTTATGGATAGTTCTTGATCATTTGTTGGATCATTCCATAAAAGTTCCATTTCAAGACCATCCTTTGGATTTATACGTTTTTTAATCTTCTTTAATTCATCCAAATTTGGACATGATATTGGAATACCACCATGCATGACTAAATAATCATGAAAATAACTAATTAAAGGCATTGATTCAAATATCTCTTGATATGCTTGATATGTATCAGCATTATATTTCTTTATAACTTCATCCCTAAATCCATATACGGTATTCATATCACTTGTTTCATGATTACCTCTATTAAGGAAGACTCTATTTGGTAACATAATCTTGAATAGAAATAATACCATTGTTATTTCTAAAGCCTGTGAACCTCTATCAACAAAATCACCATTGAATAGATATAAATGATCATTATCTGGATATTTAAATGACTCTAACATATGTAAGAAATCTAAGAATTGACCATGAGTATCACCAGTAATGGTTATTTTATTGATATTTGAATTTTTCTTAAATATTGGATTTAAATCATTAAATGCAGGATCAGCTTTAAATAGATCATGAACCTTATATAGAATAGCAGTAATATATTTTAATGGTAATTTACCGCCTTCCTTTAAAAATTTGACAATCTCTAGAATCTTATCAGAAGTTAAATTTTCAAAGGTTAAATATTTATAATCAATATCCAAGATTGGACCAGTATAATCAGTTGGGAAATTTAATTTTATAACATCAATCTTTTCATATGTTGAAATTGCCTTTTCAAATTTTTCACGTTTTTGAATTGATCTTATCTTATTCTTTAAATTCTTAGTAGCTAAATCATCCTTCTGAGATAAAATATAATTTAAATCTTTTAATGCTTCATCATATTTGACCAAATCAGTATATGCCACTGCTCTTCTATAATAACTCTTCAAATTCCCATCAAGTTTAATTGATTCAGTAGCAGAATCAATAGCAGCACCATTAATTTCAAGATTAATTTCACATTGAGCCTTATTTGATAAAATTATTGATCTTAATGAAATTTCTGGTGATAATAAAAGAGCTTGTTCATAATTATTGACAGCTTCTTGAAAATCTTTAGCCTTGAAGGAATTATTTCCTAATTGTTTATAATCATCTGCACTTTTCTCTGTTGTCATTGTTGATTATTGCTATATTAAGAGATTAACGTTACTATTTAACAATACTATTCAATCAGCTTTCCAGAACTTTTTAAAAAAAAAATTCTTTTCATAGAACAAAAAAAAAAAATTGTTTCTATACTCTTTACAATATTGAAAAAAAAAAAAATTTTACAACTAAAGTGAATGAGCACTGGTGGTTCGATTCTCAGCTATGCCAGAATTATTTGATTGATTTAATTAGTATCATATTTATTTATTATATGCAATCGTATTAATATGATTAGTTATATAGTCATTAGTTTGTCATTCATTATGGATATTAAATCTTATTTATTCATCTTGAACAATTTGTTACTCTTGAATGCCTCCATTTCAGTTCTATCTCTACCTGAACTCTTTTCCACACTCTTTCTCAAAGATGATGCAACAGACATGTCATATAATCTTGATTTTTCATTCTTTTTAAATAATTGATAATCAAAATCTTTCTTTAATACTTCAATATCTAATACTAATTTTATATTTGATTTAAGAATACTAATAATCCATGAAGTCGCAGTACCCTTTTGATCAAAATTATCTCTTGTAATATTTTTATTATTTGGATGCTTAAATTTAGCAAATGCTGTTAATACTTCTTCAATATCATTAGTTGGTTTACAATAACTAGTATAAATCTTTGGATTTTGTAAATTTATTAAAAATAATAGATAATCAGCTTGAATAATAGGTTCAACTAAAGATTTTTGAACACAACTTGCTAATGATAATGCCAGCATTCTTTGAGATGAATCAGCTTTAGGAACAAAGATACCAGGAGTATCATGAATATATATCAATGGATCATTTGAAATTTTAATTATTGTTGAAGTTGCTCTAGTTACACCTGGCTGATCACCTGTAGTGGCTACCTTTTTATCATTATCCTCAGAAATTTGTCTTAATCCATTAATTAAAGTTGATTTACCAACATTTGGCATACCAACTATACAAACTCTTAAACCTAATGGTGGTGGAGTCTCTAATGAATAATAAAATGATTTTAATACTTTAACTAATGTATCAATATTCTTTTGTTTCTTTGCGTCAATTAACATAAAACTTTCATCTTTATTCCATTCTTGTAGTATAGATAATGGTATTGAAGATTTATCTCTCTTTGTATAAACAATAATCTTTGGCTTATCTATAATATTAAATAAATCATTATAGGTTGAAACAGGACATCTCGAATCTCTTAATTCTAAAATCAAATCTAATCTTGGTGCCAATAGTTGAATAAACTTTAAAGCTTTAACTTGATGACCTTTAAAATCTGTCAATGGAACATTATAATTTGCAAATGTTAATCTTGGTCTAAAATTATTATAGACATATAGTTTCTTTCCCTCTTTTGTCTTCTTTTCTTCAAAGATTCGTTTGTTTGTTGATGATACCTGTGCTTCTGCTATTTCAATATTTGATGGATTTTGTATTTTAGTATTAATTTTACTTGTCTCTGATATATCTTCATTAATAAAAGGATGAGTATTATTTGTTGATTGATATCTTCGTATTGATAAAATGGATGAATTAATAGTGGTAGTAGTATTACTCAGACATATCAAAGTGGGAAAACTATGATATGTTAGTTTACTCAAAATCATTTCGGCGAATCACTAAAATATAATAGTATGAATCTATATATAAGTAGTAAATAATTTTAAGTTACTAAAGTGAATTATAAACAATTTGTATTTACTAAATGATTGATTGGCTTTAACAATTATAGTAGAAGAATTTTTTTCTCTACTAATAAATATTTACAGGCATTAATTATTTCTTATGTAAGCTCAAAGATTTGTAAGTTCTTGTAAGTTTTATAAGATATGAAGTTTAGGCGAGATGAAATTTGAATGATATGTGTCACACCAACCACGGCCTTCAGTACTGCATTAGTATATAAAATATATATTGTACCGTTGTACCATTTACTAAACATTAATTAAAAGGATGCAAGTTCTAAAGAAAGAAGTTTATTTCACTCAGTGCGTCCTTTTAGACCCATTCGGCGAAACCCGGTTTCATCCAAACAATTCCACTTATGTTTTTTTATTTTTTTTTTTATTTAATTAAAATTCAATAAATACAATACTAATATGTGAATTGTGTACATAGAAGATTGAATTACTTTAAAACCGTTTTACCTTGCTCTTAAATTTGACAGATTTATTATCTACCATATACTATTTTATCAATTTTACGTTGTGCGTTCTTCAAAAGATCTGAAATTTAGACTAAAATGGCTGGAAAACGAAAAAGTAATGATTCAGCTTCTACTTCAAAGAAAAGAAAGCAGCAAGGAGATAACGATCTAAGTCGCAGTGATAAGAATGATGATAATAACAACACTAATACAGATACAAATACAAATACAAATAAAGATACAGATACAAATACAGATACAAATACAAATATAAATACAAATACAAATATAAATACAGATACAAATACAAATAACGACAAAAATAATAATAATGACAGTAAATATGCTGGTAATAATAGTGATAATTACGCTGTTTTTGTAGGGAAGGATTCAGATAATGAATCTGAGATTCCTAGTCCAAATTCTCATACTTCTGGCAAACCTAATCATACTTCCACATCATCTGATACCTCACCTTCAGCTACTACTACTAATTCTACTAATACAAATACTTCCAAAAATGATAGAGGTACCTCTCAACTTATTGGTATATCAAGATCTATTGCTGCTTGTCAAAGATGTCGTCAAAAGAAAACAAAATGTGATTTAGGTTTCCCAAGTTGTGAAAGATGTAAAAAGGCTGGTGTTGCCTGTGTTGGTTTAGATCCTGCCACTGGTAGAATGGTTCCTCGTTCATATATCGTCTTTTTAGAAGATAAAATTACTACATTAGAGGGTCTATTAAAGAAAAATGGTCTTGGTTTAAATGGTGAAGATACTACTGGCGCTAATAAAGGTAATAACAATTCCTCAAGTAATAATCAAGGTTCTCCAATTGATTCTAACTCTCCAAACACTAGTAAAAACGCACACTCTTCTACATCATCAACTCCAAGAGATTCTGGAGTTACTACTAGTAATAATAATAATAATAATAATAATAATACACCCTCTGATCCTATATCAAGTGTTAATTTTCAATTAAGACCACCTCCAAATTCTGGTTTGGCATTTTATATTGGTGATTCATCAGGTATATCATTTGCTAAACTATTATTTACAGCTGTTAAATTTCATCCAAGTTCCATTAATGAAAGTGATTCAATTACAACAAGAGCACCTGCTATTGATTTGACTAAAACAACACTTAATGGTCTACCAATTAAGGCAACTGCTGAATATTTTATTAAAATTTATTTTGAACAACAAAATCCTCAATTGCCTATTGTTCATAGAGAAACTTTTATAAATAATTTTTTTAAACCAATTTATGGTAATTTAACAACTGGAATGACTTTAGCATCAAACTATACAAAGATGGATCTTGATACTTCACCAATTGATGAGAAAGATACATGGTTCTACAATAATGATAATCTAAAATTTAATTCATCTGACATTCCAGAAGAATATCATAAAGCATTATTTTTTTTAAATATTATATTTGCCATATCCTCTTCAATTAACGTTATGGAATATGACTTGGAAATTTCAAACTCCTATAGATTACAAGCAATGAAATTTATCGATTCCATATATCAATCTACCGATAGATTGGAAACTATGCAAGCTTTACTTTTATTAACTCTATATTCATTAATGAGACCTTCTGCTCCTGGTGTCTGGTATGTTCTTGGTACAACATTAAGACTTTGTATTGATTTAGGTTTACATACTGAGAAACTAAATGGTCAATTTAATCCATTTGTTCAAGACTTGAGAAGAAGATTGTTTTGGTGTTGTTACTCATTAGATCGTCATATATCAATGTATTTAGGTAGACCTTTCGGTATTCCTGAAGAATGTATATCTACTGAGTTCCCAAGTGAATTAGATGATTGTCTAATCAATGAAAATTCTGAAGAAGATTATTCCAAAACAATGGGTATTTCGTCATTACCTTCCTATAAAGTTATCTCCTTAAATTTCTTCAAAATTAGAAGACTTCAGGGTGAAATCATTCAAATCCTTTATTTATCTTCATCATCTTTACCAAGAGAATTTGAAACAATAGGCTCATGGAAAAGAGTTATGAATAGAAGAGTTGATGAATGGTTCAATCAAATTCCATTAAAGCCAAATAGAAAAACCAATTGTGATTTTAATTTCGAATTTTTGAAATTAAATTATTATCAAACTAAACTATTACTATTCGGTTTAACACCAAAGAATACAAAGAATGATGATACATCTTATCAAATTATATTCAAGGCCTCTTCAGGTATTATCAATTGTTATTATGAATTTGTTAATTCTAAGGCACTGAATTATACATGGATCGCAGTTCATAATGTATTCATGGCAGCAATGTCATTTTTTTATGCTGTTTATTATTCAAAGCTTCCATTGATAAATTTGCCAGATTTTGAAAAAACTGTTAATAAAGTTTTACATATATTGGGTTCATTAATTCATAAATGTGATTCAGCTTCTGGTTGTGTTGAAATCTTTGAACTGTTATCTTTAGCCATGATAAAATTAAAATTCGATCAAGTCATTACAACAACCACACCAAATAATATAAACAATCCAATGGATAATGTTCAAATTAATAGAAAATCAACTTTAATGAATCAATTTGATGATATCGATAAATTTTTTGATCAATTACGCCCCAATAATAATGAAAACAATACATCACTTAACAACCAAAATCAAAGTCAGCCACAACAGCTACAACAAAGTCAACGAAATAATGCTCAACAACATGCTCATCAACTGCAACAACAGCACGCTCATCAGCAGATGCAACAACATCTCCAGCAACAACAGTACCAACAACAGCAACAACAACAGCAACATCTTCATCTTCATCTATACCTCCAGCGACAACAACATCAGCAGCAGCAGCAGCACCAACAACAACTACAAGCACAGCAATCCAATATAAATTCCAATCAAATGGTTTCAACATCGATAAATAACGAAGTATATAATAACGAGGAATATCACAGTTTAAGTACTCCTCCTATAAACATGGATAGCAATCATAGTGATTCAGTTGATGAAGAACAATTACGGTTATTTGATATGATTAACTCAGTAAGTGTTACAGATAATGTTTTAGACCAATTCTTTGGCAGTTTGAATTTTTAAGGTAGGGAGGAAGAAACATCATCAACTATGATTCGTGTTTCATATATATTTCCATTTATAGATAGGGTTTTACTTTTATTTTATTTTTTGACTCCAGTGTGTGAACTGGCTCAATATTCGCCTTTGTGGGCTGCCGCTACTATTTAATTTTAAATATTTATTTCTGTGTATAGAAAGGATCTTATGATTATAAAATATTCTTTTACTTTATTATTGAATTATTCAAAACCATTATAAAAATGTAGTTATTTCAACTTAAGTGTATAAATACTTCCCAATTTACTAGTACTTTCTAAAATTGAACGGTTGATCTCAGTTGTTAAAATTTTAGGATCTAACACTTTAATTTCCAATAAATTTACAACATCACCACCAACATATAATCCATTGGCATCTATAAGCGTCCCTTTGTATGTTAACTGGGAATCCACCAGAATATCTGAGTCTGCATCGATTAATAAATTCAATGTCCTTTGAGAAGATGGATTGAATACCGGTATCGACTTAATTAGTAGACATCCATTATTTATATCATAGTTTAGAATTACTCCAAAAATCCTAACATTTACATATGAAGAACCACTTTCTAGCAAAGGATCTATCTTTGAAATATCAGTGACTATATTCATCAATATGTCATGTAACACACGACTAGAAAATTATTAATCAGATATCTGATGCTTCTTAAATCTTATAATTAGCAGTGTACTGTCAATCCTAATTCAGCGTAGTAGTTACTATTTATTGAAAGATGACGTTTTTTTTGTAATAATTAAATTTCAAAAATAAAAAAAAATAAAAATTAAAAAAAAAAATTAAAAAAAAAAATTAAAAAAAAAAAAAATTTAAAAAAAAAAAATTAAAATTCAATTGACTTGCAAATCAGCTTCAATTTCAAAACTAAATAACGTATGAAATACCACAAAACAATGAAATGTAGCCGCTAAATATTAAAAATATTCTAGTTATGTATTGTGAGCGATTTGCTATTGTACAATTAACAGTTCAGGGTTCAGGGCTCAGCACGGTGAAAAAAACCGTGAAACCGTACGAGAAAGTGTCTAACCGCGGTGAAATAAATTATAATAAGTTTTAATTTGGTTTAGCAGTTTATAAATTTATACATGTAAGAAAATCAGTTTATTAACAGCCTTGTAGGATTCAATTTTAGTTGTTAGTTTACAGATAGTTTAATTAAATAAATAAATAAATATCGCTAATAATCTAAAAGTAACATTATATTAAGATATGTAATATGTAATATGTATACATAAAAAGTTCTGATTAATAAAACCTATTGAATAAACAAGTCTATTTGAACTTGCCTTAATGGAAACATTCTGAAGCATCTAGAGTAGTATCATAAGAATCTTGTGAATATAAAGATGTAAAACATCCACTAATTTTGCCTTTCTTGAAATTTTCAACTGAAATCAAGTCTTCCTTATTTGTCATATGGTCATCATAAGCATAAATGTCTTCCTCCCCTTCATTAGAAGATTCTTTATCATTACTAGTGAAGCAGTTTCTACGGCTATACTCCATGCTTGGTATTAATCTCTTGATAGAATGCTCTTTATTGTAATACTTTTGACCAATGACAGCTGCCAGCATGATTGGCTGCATTCCATGACGATTACAACCTATTACATAGCGGCATATTGAGAAAAGACGTTCACATTCACCTGAATTGCTTTGAATAGCTAAGATAGATCTTGCAACTCTTGACAATATAGGGAACTGCTCTGTTTGTTGACTCCAGTACCTAATGATATCGAATTCTTTGGCCTTCTTAATCACAGGTGAATTTAGATAGCTCTCAAACTCTTCATCGGCAATCTTTCTAATATCCAAAGTAAATTTCCTATTTGATTCAAATATTTGACTTTCATCAAAAAATAAGTCGTATAAATCCTCATCAAAATTCTTCGTTTCTTCATAATCAACACAAACGTTATCCTTACCAGAATCATCATCAATAACTTCAGAATTATTATTTTTATCAACATTTTTATTAAATTTTCCATTGAATAATTTTGCAAAACTTTCATCCTTTATAAAAATTTCAGCAAACTTGCGTACACATTCATGAGCATCAGAAATTGCATCCTCACTATCATATGTAGATAAATGTTTAGTCAATGGTAATGTCTTGAGAGTTGGGTTCAAAATGGTTGCAACAATCAAATAAATATTTTTATCTGCATATTTGAGATAATATGAATCAACAAAAACATTATAAGCTTTCTTCATAGCTTCTTTGATATATAATGGTAATGTGATATTTACTTTTCTATCATTAGAAGAACTGTTATTATGAAGTGGTTTTGTTATATCAATCAATTCAAAAGTATCGGTATCTTCTCCATTAAATTCTGATAGCAATCTTGAAAAACATAAAAAGTGTATAATACTTTATGTATAGTTGTACTTTTAGTTTGAAAAACCATGGTGCAAGACTCAATTCTTTTTAAAACAGTGTATAAGATCAGCAGATGGACCCATTCTTCATTTGTCAACTTGAATGTATTTCCTGAATTAACTTCTTCATTTGAGACATTAGAATAATTCCCATCAAGATACTTGGAGAACAAAACTATTTGACTCTTCAATTTAAGGGTATCCCTAATGGAATAAAAAGAGAATTCCATCTAGTAACGTTTTCTGTGTATCTTTGGACCAGGTGTTAAATTATTTTTTTCACATAATCTAATATATTCTTCGTAAAGTGTCGAAGAATTACGTAACAATTTCCAAATTTGTCTTAATTTTGAAATTGCATTACTGCAGGGATTACCATCCTTCTCCAATATCTCTCTGGTTATACATTTAGCCACAAGACTGATGATGTGTAAAATACACCAGATAAACATTGACGGTTCATAAAGTGATGAAATTGACCTTGGTTTATAATGAACATCTAGAATTGCACTTTTTGGTGGACTATGATAGTCGTCATTACTATTATCATCTAGTAGTTCAGCTAACAATAAAGCACATGACTTGTTATTAGAAGCACCATCACCGATTAGGGTTATGAATTTATCTGTTATACTAAAACCAACAAAGATAGGTTTTGTCCAGTATATTTATGCTCACCTTCCACGCCATCTGACATCTTGCTAAAGCTTAATAAAACATTTTGTTCAAGAAACATTTGGTCAATGAAATGACCAATTATTGCGGTATAAGTAGTGTTATCAGCACTAGTCCAACTATCAAAGCTGATACTGATGGATATACATTCTTTAGATTGTAATACCTCTTTTATTTTACTTTCAATAAACATATAATTCATTAAGATTTCATCTCTGAGTCTTTTGGAACTTCCTATAGGTACCTCACCACCGTACATTTCAACAAATCTTTTCAATTCTGGTTTTTCAACAAAATTAAATGGTAAATTATTGTTAACAACTAGCTCAAACAATGCTCTACTCTTTTGAGAGTTAGAAAAAATTTTATTAGCTTTTAAAATCTGTTGATCTATTGTTTTTGTAGAACTTTTGTTTTCTGGTTTATATTGTTGATATTTTGGGAAACCAGGGGCTGATGGATTACAGTTGTGTTTTTTTTTTGAAATGGATGGTGAGATTAGAGGTACTTGAGCCTCTTTTTGATTCACTAACTATCATTTGTTTACATATCTTACAACTATATTCAATGTCAAGATATTGATTGTTCTGATAAAAGTATGTTTGACTCAATGTTGTAGCATTAACATATGACCATACCGTTGATTTGTTTTGCAAATACTCTAATTCTATAATATTTCTGATCTATCATTGATATTGAGCTATTGTTTGCTTGAGTTAGGTTGTCATCACTATCATCATCGTTATCATCGATATTAATTGTAATGGAAGTAGCATTCTCATGGTCACTGGAAGTTATTTCGTCCAAAGAAATATCTTCACCATCATTGATATCCTCAAAGTAACCTGGTCGTAAGCTTATTGCTCCTGATTGAAGTCTTGTTCTTTTTCCTGATCTGTTAGTACTCATATTGGGATTGAGCTTAATAACTAATTGGTGTAAACTCAATTTGAAGTAAAGATATTGTATATTGATATGTATTTTTTTAGTTGTTGACGTGATTTTATAGTAGTTCCCAAAATAGTAATTACCTAAACCGGAAAAAATATTTTCTCACGGTTTTCCACGGTTTCACCTTACGGTGTCACGGTGACAAGTAGTCCTCACCGTGCCGAGCCCTGTAACAGTTGTAGCTGAGTTTCGTAGTTGTATCATATCCTTTAAATTTTCTAATGTTAGTTTATACTACAGAACATTTAAAATATTAATTTTTGACTATTAAAAATATTCAAAATTTCGCGAATATCACGTGATACTTTTTTTAAAAGTTGATACTACATACAGTACTGGATAGTATGAAACTAAGAATCTTATCGAAACTTAAATAATTTGCATGTTTATAAATTATTAAAATTATATGATCACATTCTACATAGGAAATAACCAGTTTCAGACGTCAGATTCTCGACATTCGGTCAAAACTGTTCATATTACTTATAGTAGTACAGAGAGAAGTGCTTTCCAATGCAATGATATAACCATTATATTATACGTAATATATATAAAAGGAAACTAGTATTCTGCTGCCTTTTTCAACTTACTCTTTTAATTATATGAGATTCAACTAACCAGTGAAGTAATCTCCAAAAGAACATAGGCTCCCTCTACTGATTACATTTTGTTAAAAATAGCCTTTTCTATTTTGATTATTGTGCATAAACTCACACTTTTTACCGTTCTTACACGCGCCTCTCTTATAATGAACACAGAATGTTTCCTTTTTAGGATATTTTGGAATAGCTGCAATCCTCTTGCCGTTTTCTAATTGCCCAGAGCGTGATGGTATCGGACCATACGTATCTGATTGTACTGGCGCTAAAAATCCAGTTCTCTTTGGAGGAAGAGTTGAAACATCATAATGATCAACATGACGACTCACATTAACATTATTATAATCACTTTTATTCTCATAACGACTGTTATGAGAATTAGCCTTCGAGTAATATGGGGAACTATTATTGAAAATTTCTATTGACATGGTCTTTTGTAACTTTTCCTGAGTTCTTAGTTTATTAGCAAACAAATCGTTTTCAATTTCAAACGGTCTCTTAGTGCCACTATTCTTATTTTGACCTGTAAAAGTACCATCTGCTGATGAGCTATTGATGCTCTTATTATGAGAGCCATCATTGTAATAGTTATGATTATTCTGCTTATAAGCATACTTGTAATTATTGTAGTTATTGTAATCATTGTAATTATTCTGCCTTTTCATATTACTGTAGTTATTTAAAGCATTTGAATTACTCCCCTTCTTTGTTCTATTGTCCTTACTTGGATATATCGTACTGCTCATATCGATTGGATCATTTGCATTATTGATACTACCGCTAGTATCGGCAACATTCACATCATTGAGATTGTTAAAATTAGCAAGATTATTCTCCTTATTTGTAATATTCTCATTATCTGTAATATTCTCATTATCTGTAATATTCTCCGATTTTGGTATAATTTCCTTATTTGTATCAATTGTATTATTAATTCGATCTGCACCAATTATATTGATCATATTGTAGGTATTATCAATGCTACCCATTGTATTTACATTACCTGTATCATTTATAATATTGATATTTTCATCATGATTATAACCATTATTGTCCTTATTATTATTAACATTATCACCATTATTGTATTTAGCATCATTATCACCATTAGCATTCGAAGCAGTCGTAGCATTGGTAGCATCCTTAGCATCCTTAGCATCCTTAGCATTGGTAGCATCCTCAGCATCCTTAGTATCATTAGCATCCTCAGCATCCTTATCATCATTTGTATCCTTAGCATCATTGCAGCCCTTACTATTATTGATATTTAAGGTTCCATTGTCATTGGTATTATTGTCATTGCTGATGTTACTAGAGTTATTACTATTATTGGTAATCTTAGAATTATTGCTCTTTTTGATGGTTTTGGAGTTTTTGGCATTAGCTGCGCCTTTGATATTCAAAACTAACGCATTCCAGTCGTTGATCCTAGTTTTCGATGCTACACCAACATTGTGCTTCTTGATCAGAGTTGATTTAGTCTCATCATTAGTCTTACTGTTGTAACTACCGATGGAAGTACTAGCTGAACTACTGGGTTTAGCGATATTGTTAGTATCCACATCGTAGCCGTTTTTAATTAACTTCGTATCAACAGACATCTGCGTAGTACTATCAAGATTAACAGCAATATCAGCTGCACCTTTGATATTCAAAATTAGAGCTGTTGGATCTAACTCATCCTCTTTGATACTACTAACAGGATCAAAATCATCATTTATCAGATCTAAAACAGTTTTATCGGGATTCTTATTAGTATCCTTAAACTTTTGAGTTGCTTCAGAATCTACCACCGAAGAAGAAGCAGAATGTGCAAAATTTCCGTTTGATGAAGAACTCGTAGCGCGATCTAGCTTTGCTGGCTCCAAAGATCCAATTTTATCAAGATTTGACGCACCAGCCGGTGATGAAAGCCCTGCAATTGGTTTAGTGTCAAAAATTGTTGAATCCGGTTGTTCAGCAGCTTTTGTCAGGTTCGGACAAACTTTCACATTTTCGCCAATGTTGTTTGGCTCGACCTTTGAAGCTGATCCAACAGCATTATTTAAGTTGGGTGTATCATTTTTTAAAATCGTATGCAAATCTGCCGAAGCGACCTCTTTGGCTATCAAATCTGTTGGTTCATTTGTGCTCAAGCCTAACGGCTTCGCTTCCGTAATTGGTTCCAAGGCCGTTAAAGCATCATTTTCATTTGAAAAACTTGGACCATTTGTATCCATTTCAATAGATTTATTCGAACTCGAAAGATCAATTTTTTTAATTGTATTGTTTTCACTAACTGAAGTTGCCGTACTGGTATTTGTCCATTCCTGGTTTTTAACACCCGATTTCTTAAACGCATTCTTTGCTTTCAGCTTTTCTATGAAGTTTAAGCCTTTATTATTGATAGTGCTGTTACCTTCTTTATCGTTATTATAGCTAGTAATGCCATTATTACTATTAGTGGAATCATTAATATTTGTATCAGTATTATCAACGTTATTAATTTTGTTATTATGAACGTTCTTGTAAGTAACATCAGTTCCTGATGATGTTGGCGACTCTAATCTTCTTGATGATGGCATCTGGTTATATTCTGTTACTGGATCAATATTTGCATCATTGCTGGCAGCGCTACCTTTCTCAGTAGTATTGCCTTCAAATGATGCAGGGGTATGAGTAAACAACCGATCGAATTCAGGAGTATTGTATAGATGCAGTTCTTTAGTGATCAAAGAAGGGCCCTCAAATGGGGAACTCGATGAGAAATTGGCAAATGCATTAGTTGGTGGGTATATTGCTGGACTTCTTCTGATGGCACATTTACCGCCTCTAGAAACAGATATAAACTGCGGTTCATAACCTTCATGAGTATACTTTGGAAATTTAATGAGATATGGTTGTTCCCACTTCCAGTTGAAACCTGTTGTAAATATACCATGTGATAAATTCGAATTCCCTTTTTTGACACCGTCTATATCTCTGTTTATAATTCTGGAGGCGAATCTATTATCTGTCATATCATCACCATTTGAAGTTGAAAGGGTGTTATTAGTTGTGCTTTCTTTATTTGGTATTGGCACAGCAAGGTCATATTGCTCAATGTATTTTTCAACAAGATAGATCTCATTTTTATGCTCAGCAAATTGAATACTACGTTTAGGTTTAATTGTGGATGTCGAAGAAGAAATTGAGGAGGACGCTGATGATAAGGATGACAATGAAGGTGATGATAATGATGACGAAGATGATTTGAGAGCACTCTTGATTCCCGATGCCATGGAAGGTTTACTTTCTGTGCGTTCCAGCTTTTCGCTGTCAGCTAAGGAAGAGGAAGGTGTTATTATCGATGCTTTCTGATGATCAGTAACATCAACACAATCAGTTGCTTTTTCAGACTCAGAATAATCTTCAGCCGAAAAAGATGGATTCTTAGTTTCTCTAGCGATGAGTTCATTCCAAATTTGTAGAGATTTAGATTTAATGGATGAATCAGTTGATCTTTGACTTAATGATTCAATTGTATCGAGAATATTCACCATTTTGAACTGCGATAATCTTAATTCAGAAAGCTGAATAAATTCTAAGATTTCACTAGCGATCAGAAAATTCTTTTCTCTTAATGAAGCCCTTAGCCAGTTGGATAATCTAGCAAATAGCTTGTGATTTGATGGTAATAATTCAATTAAACATGTTTCATTTCTTAACTTATCGACTATCAACCTTAGTAATTCGAATCTGATATCTCTCTGAGGATTACCGAATATTTCTTTTGGAACCATCATCACCAATTTGGATAATAATTCAACAATATGTGATGGAGAAAATAAATGGCTTGGAACTAGTGCATTGATTATACGATCAATTACTGGTAAATTGAAGGTTTTATCTCCAAGTGACAAATTCAAATTTGAAAGCAGTTTCAACACATCATTTCTGTCTAACGCTGATGCAAGGGGGGAAGATAAACTGATCGATGATAATATAGAAGGTGATTTGGGTACTGATGCTTTTAAATTTTTGACACCGGTAATCTTTTCAGATTTGCTTTCGTCAGGTAAATCATGGTTTTTGGCAATAGGTTGTTGCCCTTCGATTGCTAATTTTGGTTTCTTGTTCAAATTTGGTAAGCTTTTAGGTAGTAGTTTAGGGAGCTGCGATAAACTATCAGGTAGTGGTTTTGATAAAGGAACTGAGCCATTAGGCTGCGCTTTTGTTAGTTCATATTCATTCTGTTGTTGTTCATTCTGTTGTTGTTTTTTCTGTTGTTGTTCATTCTGTTGTTGTTCCTTCTGTTGTTGTTCATTCTGTTGTTGTTCCTTCTGTTGTTGTTCTTTCTGTCGCTGTTCCTTTTGTTGTTGTTGTTGTAGTTGTTGGTGGTGGTGTTGTACTGCTTCAAGTTGGCCATTGTTATGCTCTGATCTGGGTAGACCTTCATGATCATTCTTCAGGGCAGGTGTACCGTAATAAAAATTGGTGAACGTATTCAACTTTTGCAAATATAGCTTATAGTTCACAGGATCTTTTAGTAATTCCATAAGCTTATCAGAGTATATAGCATCTTTAAACTTTTCCATATCCATGATTGTATCTTGTTGTATTTTCATTGAATCATTAGCATTGTTCATTATTTTGAGCCTTTCACGGTCTCCAAGGTCACATTTGATTTCCCTATATAAAGGTATCAAATAGTCATGATTAAGGGAATTATGAGTTTTGTATGTATTGCTTGAATCCATCATTTATTGTTACTTCCTGTAGGGGGGTTATAATCCAAAAAAAAAAAAAACACTCAAAAAAAACACTGATCAAGCAGTGATCTATACTAAATTAGAAACCGGTTCACAAGGTATATAATAAGTGCTCTTATGGAACCCTATTTGCTCAAGTTCTTTCAAATTTATGGATGAACAAATGCAGTATGACTTCAATACCCACAAAAGAAGTATTTATGGCTGTAATATAGAAGAAAAGACACTTGTTAAAGGGGCAAAATTGAAAACTTGAAACAGAAACTAAGCTGATAACAGATGTGTTGTGAGAGGATGGAGAAGAATAGGCAAAACTGTATGGAGAATATACAATCTTGTTACATATATATCGGGACTTATCTTTATTATCCAGAAGATAATAGATAGTACTATCGTTAAAGGGAAACTCGTTGACCTTATAGGTTGCTGAAAGATTAGAAGTCTTTTCTTTTTGTAATTTTTTTTTTGTTTTTTTGTGATATTTTTTGACCATTTCTGTCACGTGATTCTCATTTTGTTTGTTGCGGTTGCGGTGTTGCTGCTACATTATGGCAATACTACTTACTCGAACAGTCGTAGAGTACTAAAAACGAGAAGTTTCATGGTGATTTAATCACTGGTGAATAAATAGACAGTGAACAATACAGGGCTCGGTAATTATGTGGTGAGTACTTTCAAGAGAAAAACACTAACTTTCAATCATATTAAAAAATATACTTTAGCTTTAAACAATATTCAATTTGATATACTCAATTCTTAAATACTCAAACCTAATGATTCCCTTTGAGATTTAGAATTTGGATCAAAGATAGGAGGCGTACTTAAGGATGTAACCCTACCAGCATGTCTAATTGGACCCTCCCATTCATCGTTATAGTCTGGAATAGCAACATGTTGAGAAATTCTATTATCCCAAAGAACTGAGGTACCAAGACCTTTCTTAGTTGGTCTCCAATTTGCTCTAACTTGGATATCAAGATTTTTAGAATAGACATCATTCAAATATTTTAAAATTAAGTCACTTTCCTCTGGTTCTAAATCCTTAATTCTAACAGTGTGAGCTGGATTAATGAATAACGATTTCCAGCCAGTAACTGGATGTGTAAAGACTAATGGATGCTCTCTTTCAATTGGCTTTGCACCACTTAAGATATCATCACGATCATAGTAAAGGTGTGCACTTCTATGAATAGCAACTTTTCCATCTAAAAATTTTTGGAATGCAGGTGATAATTTATCATATGCAGCATAACCAGATATAAAACCTGTATCACCACCAACATCTGGAATTGAATCTAGATGTAAATGAGTAATACCAGCTGGTGAAAATTCATGATCTAAATCTTGATGCCAAGCTGAACCAGAAATTCCCTTTTTAAAACTTCTTAAGGCACCACCACGATTGAAATTTCTCCAAACAACGGTAATACCTGGTAACAATTGACCAGTTAAAGGATGAACTTCTACTTCACCATAATATTTGCCAATTTCTAAATGACGTTGTGGAGATAAATCTTGATCTTTGAAGACAACAACTACTCTTTCAGAGATCAGTAAGGCTAATTCATCCAATTGTTGGTTTGTTAAGTCCTGTAGTTGTAAACCAATAATCTCAGTACCAACGTATTTAGTTAAATCTCTAACTTCTTTGGCAGCACTAAATAGTGCCTTCTTCTCTGGATCAGCATTTTTACCACGCTCAACATAATCTGGATTAACTTTATTTCTAATACTATAAGCTTCGTCTGAGAATATTGGGATATGTTCTGGTCTTCTTGGATAACCTTTTGTTAAATCAATACCATACTTCTCGAATCTCTTTCTAGTTGGTTCTGGTAATTCATGAGAAAAATCTTCATAAAGTCCTTCATGAACACCATTTGGGTTCTTTAGTTCAATCTCCAAAGGTTTTGAACCTTTTGATTTTAAGACTAAAGTCTTTGGATTTTCATCAGGGATAGATCTCAATGTTAACTTATCAACACCACTGATGACTTGTGTACTGATTGGCATTCTTAATAACTTGCGACTTGGTAAATAATGTATATATGTATATATATGATATATGTTTATGTCAGCTTATCTGCTTGTAGATTATAATAAGCTGCTTATTTATGAAGAATTATTTGTCCTTTTATATAACTAGTTTTATGGTAAGATGGAGAGAATTGTGTAATAATTAACTAAGTACTAAGTTAAGTAAGGCCATAGTGGTGGCATATTATATTCTAACTAATGAGTATTCAAATAATAATGTTGAATTATAAAGTAAATGCTTCATAACTTTGTGTTTAAAAGGTCTGGAATTAGTTCCAATTTTGGATGATCTAGGATTACTGAACGTATGAATACAAATAAGATAAATATGTCAATGAGAGGAGCCATAAATACTAAAGTTTATAATAAAAAAAATGTCTGTGCTTCAAAGAATGTTAGCAATATATGAGACGTAATCAGTAATTAGTAATAAGAGAACTGTGAATTCTGCCTAATATTCTGATTTGTCATGTGTCATACACATAACACAACACAATAACAATCAGCAATAGCTTTCATGCCCCATTAAGCAATTTAGTGGAGTAAACTAGGTAAAAATTGACACAATAGCTATTTTGCCATAAGAGCCATACAAAGAAAAGATATTTCAAACAGTGTTTATAACTGTGGTGTTTACTGATAAGATCAAAGAATGGCGAAGCCATAGATAAATGAATACTAATATTATCAATGTGAATGTTCATTATTGATTACTGATTAGTGGCAACAACTATGGACCTATCAGAGAGTTTATTGCTAAACTATTAAAATCAGTAATCCAATGAAATAGGTTTATACATCTATGATATAAGATTCAAATTACAGCATATTCGTTATCAAAGCTGCATAAGTTTATGAATTCCGAAGCCATTCTTGGTCGGTATTAATAAATAATTACCACACACCCTATATATACAAATATAAACATATTCTTTTGAGCAGTCCTATTTCGATAGCACTTACTGCTACCCATATTAACCATGTGTTTTTCAAATTTAGTCTCGAGAGCTTTACTACATTGATCAATCATTAGTACTGTTACTACGAAGTGTAGTTCTAACAGTAGAAGCATTCTGGGTGTGCGCTAACCAAAATAGTTCTGTCAAAATTTGAAAAATTTTCTTACTTAGTTACTTATTTACTAACTTATAGTGATTGATATTTCTTATATTGGTATCAGGTCTTATAAATATTAGATACTTGATATGGTTAGAACTTCCTTGCTGAAAGCATTTGCTACAAGCGGTACTTGCTTAACCAAGCGAATTGCCATTATCAACACTCCATTCAGAAGATCATTCTCATACTCATCAACTATCTTCGAAAAGTCAAATAATGATAAATCAACAGAAAAAGTTGAAGCTGAATCTAGAATAGAACAATTAAATGAAGATGGTAAATTGAGTACTCCTCTATATCAAGCTTTGCAATCTTTGAATTTCAACAAATTAACCACAGTTCAAGCTGAATCTATAGAAGCAATCGAAAAAGCTGATTTAGGTTTGGTAGTTAGAGCTAAAACTGGTACTGGTAAAACTATTGCATTTACAATTCCAATCATTGAATCTTTATTAGCAAATAACACTAAAGGTGGTAGAGATAATCAACATGTTCAAGGCTTAATCATTTCTCCAACAAGAGATTTGGCTTTTCAAATAAGAGATGAAATTCGTAAATTGATTTCAACTAGTTCTTTATCTAAAAAGTTTTTCAAAGTTACTGCTTTAGTTGGTGGTGAAAGTAAATATAATCAAATGCGTGATTTTGAAAGATTCTCTCCAAACATTGTTGTTGCCACTCCAGGTAGATTGATTGATTTATTAGATTCAAATGTTGTTAGCTCAAAATTAACTAAAATAGATTTCAAAGTTTTAGATGAGGCTGATAGATTATTGGATGATGGTTTCAAAATGGATTTGGTTAAAATTGATAATAAGCTTAAGAGCATTTCTGAAAACTCTACAAAGACAAAATCATTATTATTCTCTGCCACTATTGATAAAAATGTTTTGGATTTAGCAGGAACTATCTTTCCTAGAGAATTTACCTTTGTTGATTGTGTCGATTCCAGTGAACCTGAAACTCATGAACTTATTGACCAAAGTGCTATTATCACCAATGATTTGTTTGATCAATATGCTGCATCACTTGAATTTATCCAAAAGCAAGTAGCTGAAAACCCTTCATTCAAAGCTGTTGTTTTCTTACCAACTGTTAAAGGTGTTCAATTTTATGGTAACATGCTAAGCAATTATTTATACGAAAATAAGATCAGAACTCGTTCAAATATGTTACATAGTAAATTAACTCAAAAACAAAGAGATAGATCTGTCGGCTTTTTCCGTAAAAGCTCAAATGGTTTATTAGTCACAACTGATGTTGGTGCCAGAGGTATGGATTTCCCAAATGTCACTCATGTTATTCAAATTGGTTTACCATCTGCTGTTGCCAACTATATTCATAGAATCGGTAGAACTGCTAGAGGTGGTAAATCAGGTGAATCTGTTATCATTTTATCAAAGAGTGAAGCTCCATTTATTAGACTTCTTTCTGATAGAAACATTAATGTCAGCAATAGTTCTGAGTATGAATCTAATGCTCTTATCGAGCAAGACTTATCCAAATATATCGCTGATTCTCCAGTCTCTCTTGATGAATCCCTAGTTGCTTCATTAGGTTTTTATAAATCTATTGTTAGTATCTATAGATTGAATTTTGAAGCTATTATACAAGCTATTGCTTCATCATATGGTAAATTCAAAGGTGATGAAAGTTTAAGATTATCCGTTAGTGGTAAGTTCTTACAAGATGTCTTAAACATTCCAGTTCATATGGCTTCTAGATATTTTGATACTTCATCGGTTAGAGTTAGTGATAGATTTGCTGAAAACAAATCGAATAGATACAATAGATTCGATAACACTAGAAGATTTGACCGTTCTAATAAATATGTTGATAGATATTCCAAAGGATCTAGTTATAACAACGATTTTGGCGATAGATTTTCCGCCAGAGCTGGAAGAGGCAGTGATGGTTATAGAAACAAAAGGTTCTCCAAAGATAGAGATGCTGATGAATATCCAAGAACCAACAGATTCAATGATAGAGAATAAGCTATCTTTATATTATTACGATATTATGATATGATAATTACTACTATACTAGTTTGAAATTACTAAAATTAAAAGAGATATAAATTCCTTTTTGGTTGCCTTATATCTTCATGGTATCTCAAACTAAGAGTTTTATGAATGATGATGAATATATATATATATATATATATATATATATTTCGTCTTAGATGGAAAAGATGAACTAAATGGGGCTGATAAAATTTTCAAATTGATTTCTAATTGACGGTTAATAACTATAAGTTTGTTTTTAAATATTTCTGTATATAGTATACTTTTTCTCATACGAGTGAGAATAGGTTCAATATAAAATTTACGTGTTTATAAAATCAAATCTGTATGCTATTTTTATGAAATCAATACTATACTGTGCATTATTATAATCATGTTTCCATTTCAATATCATCATCTAGTTGATCAGGCTTATCAGTCGCTGGAAAATATCGATTTATTATCTCAAGCATTTCCTCACACTGATCTTCATTAAATCTTTGATCACATTCCTCCACAACAGAGTATAATGCAACTAATGATCTTGGTGTAAAGTTTAAAATTTGCAAATATTCAATCTTTTCTAGTTTGAATTTTGACAATTCTCTCATACTTTGAGTTATTGATTCATTAGTTTGAGCAGCAGCGGATGTTTTCTCCAAATAAGAGATAAGATCTCTAGTGATAGCCTCGAGATCAGGATTGAATATTCTTCTTGGCTTTTTATGGCTATTATTTGTATCATTTTGAACCCAATTGTTCTGTTGTTGGATCTCTTTTAGTTCTGTAAATACTTCATAGTTTGACAGCAGTTTCGCGCTTTCAGCCTCCACCTATACATAGCATGTTACGGTTAGTAAGTTAATCTGAAATAGTGATCCATAGTCACTTGTAGAGCCTACGTACCTTCATCTTTATATATTATATATTAGTGTTATAATGCTTGTGTATCTAATGGCATCTAATAGTAGCAGTTAAATAAATTTTTCGTAAACAATTACAATAATCTTATATATGTACACCCAGACATGATAAAAGCAGACCAACCCTAAACACGGGTAACAGAGTAATAGACTAATACTACTACTACCTACTAATTCGTACGTACTATTTTCTCTCGCCGCTACACGTGCGCCGTCTAATTTCAGGGTCGCTGATAACAGAACAAAGTATAAAGTTTAAACCAAGGTTTTGCTCTTGCAAATTATTTATATAGCATAGGATAGTTGAACTTGGTAGTGTTGACAATAGCTTATCTCTCTTAATAACTCAAGTATCTAATTGGTAGCTAATATGAAGTTTGGTGAACAGCTTAAGAGTACTTTGATCAGAGAATATAAGTATAACTACATTGAGTACGATGAGTTGAAGCAAGAACTAAAAAATGGATTGAAAAAGGATTCTCAATGGTCTGATGAATTGGAACAACGATTTCTGATGTCTCTTGAAGCTGAGTTGGATAAAGTTTATAACTTTACAATGGTAAGAAAGGGCCAGGTTATTAGAAGAATCAAAGAAGCTGATGAAAACGTTAATGAAGTAATCTATGGCGAAGGTGAACCTCTTGAACAAGATTTCGAAGATTTAGAAGAAGAGTTAAGTGATATCATTGCTGATGTTCATGATTTAGCCAGATTCACCACACTAAATTATACAGGTTTCCAAAAGATTATTAAAAAGCATGATAAGCAAACGTCCTGGAAGTTAAAACCAATCTTTCAAGTTAGATTAGATTCAAAACCATTCTTTAAAGATGATTATGATCCATTAGTTGTCAAAATCTCAGGTCTTTATGATTTAGTAAGAACTAGAGGTAACCCAGTTAAAGGTGATTCTGCTGCTGGTGGAGCTCAACAAAACTTCGTTCGTCAAACTACTAAATATTGGGTTCATCCAGATAATATTACCGAAGTCAAACTTATCATATTGAAACATTTACCTGTCTTGGTTTTCAATTCTAATAAAGAATTTGAAAGAGAAGATTCTGCTATTACTTCAATTTACTATGATAACGAGGATATGGATCTTTACTACGGAAGATTAAGAAAGGATGAAGGTGCAGAAGCACATAGATTAAGATGGTATGGTGGTATGTCATCTGACACAATTTTTGTTGAGAGAAAAACACATAGAGAGGATTGGACTGGTGAAAAATCAGTTAAAGCTAGATTCCCATTGAAAGAAAGATATGTTAATTCATTTATGAACGGTGATTATACTGTTCCTCAGGCCTTTGAAAAAATGAGAAAAGAAGGTAAAAAATCCATTAGGGAAATTGAAAGTTTAGAAGCTTTAGCCACTGAAATTCAATACACTATGCTAAAGAAGAGACTAAGACCTGTTATGAGATCATTTTATAATAGAACTGCTTTTCAATTGCCAGGTGATGCTAGAGTTCGTATCTCCTTAGATACGGAACTAACTATGGTTAGAGAGGATAACTTTGATGGCCATGACAGAACAAAGGGTAACTGGAGAAGAATGGATATTGGTGTTGATTGGCCATTCAACCAATTGTCGCAAAAGGATGTTGAAAGATTCCCTTATGCTGTCTTGGAAGTTAAATTACAAACCCAAATGGGCCAAGAGCCCCCTGAATGGGTTAGAAATTTGATTTCATCTCATTTAGTAGAAGCTGTTCCAAAGTTTTCAAAATTCATCCATGGTTGTGCTTCTCTTTTACCTGACATGGTTGATTTGATTCCATTTTGGCTACCACAAATGGCCACTGATATTAGAAAGCCAATGTTGGCCAATGAAATTGGTATTCAAAGACAACACCAAATTGGTTCAAACTCTAATAGCGGTCTATCAAGCGCTGGTGAATTTCTAGATGATGAAGAATTAATTGGCGCTACTAGTGAGTTTGGCGCAATCAATAATTCAGGTAATACTAGCACTGCTAATCGTGTTAATAGTGAAACAGCCCCATTATTGCTGTCCGGTGGTAATGCTACTAGTGGTTATCTTCAAAAGGCAGTCACAAAATCCACCTTTCAATCCGTCAAAGATAAACTTGTTGACTGGTTCACAGATGAGAATCAATACAAAGTTTCCGCTGATACTATTTTTGAATCCAAGTTTAAAGCTCCACCAGGTAAAAAGATATGTGTTCCAGTTAGAGTTGAACCAAAAGTTTACTTTGCTACTGAGAGAACTTATCTATCATGGATCTCAATTGGTTTAGTCTTCAGTGTTACAACTTCTACATTATTAAACTATGGAGATCGTACTGCATTGGCTGCTGCTATTTGTTTCTACATTACCACTTTGGCTACTATTTTCTATGCCACATGTATGTATCTATGGAGAGTGATAAATATCAGACACAAGGTTGCTGCCAACTATGATGACAAGTATGGTCCTGTTCTAATCTGCTCATTATTGGCCTTGTCTGTTGCCACCAGTTTTGTCTTTAGACTAGCATAGTATAATATAGCATTTTCCTTTACTTTAATTAAATCATTTATTTTATATTTTTGGTTTTTGTGATTTATCTGCTCGGAAAAATTTCAAGTGTAACCAAACTAATGAATGATATTCCTGCGAACACAGAACCAAAATTTCTCCTTAAAATGGATACAATCCACAAAGAGATCGTATTTAAACAATTTTGGCTTGTAATTTTGGTGATTGTGATTTCTGTATTGTTATTTGGATTTTGTATTTTTAATTTTAACACAGATCAACTAATATTCAATTATCCAATAGCGTAGAGTTGATACACAACTTCAATATTCATCGCATTCAAGTACAACAGTACTAGTTTGTTTATATAGTTCATGGTTTTCTGTTTTTACATTTATTAAGAATTGCAAATCATGGACAACTATATGAATTTAAATTTTGATTTCAATCCTAAATATGTTAAGCTGAACGACTTAAAGAATAGCAAATCTGATAATTTGAATCCTGCTGTTGGATGTTCAACCTCTTCAAATAACGGTAAAAAGAACGGTAGGACAGTTCAAGCGTTCCAAAATATTAATTTTTTGCAAGCTTCTACTCCACAAAGACTCCCATTAAATATCGATTCCAATAGAGTCAGCGTTGATGCTCATAGTTCAGGGTTTACATTAAATATCAACAATCAAATATATTCTAAGCCAAATAATAACAGCAACAGTTTTAATAACAATGAAGTTTACGACAGCTCAATTGACCTACTTGAGTTGTCTGGCCGTCTACGTTATCAACATATGGTTAATAGCGCTTGCCAAAGTCAACAGCAGCAACATGTCCTTCTTAGACCTTCCACAATATTTCCACTGGAATTCGTTGATCTAAAGCAGAAATTAGTTGATACAACAACAAGCAACAATAATAATATATCAAAGGATACCTATATCAGGGATTATCAGACTTCACAAGACCAATATATTGCAAATGAGTTTCCAGCAAATTTCAACCCAAGATTAGGAAAGAATATGCCACATAGTGAAAAAGTCAATAATTGGATAACAAGTGTACCAGTATTTGCATCTGATGACCTATCTGGTTCTGTAATTTGGCACTCCGAATGTTATCCAGGCTCTGTTCCCATTAGTGCTGATTCGTCATTAGACTCTTTGTTCGGAAGTAGATACTTCAACTCTTATTCTGAAGAAGATAACGAAATAAATAATCTATTCACTGATAAAGATGATATTCAAGAATTTCAGGCAAGAAAGATCACTAAATATGTCAAATATATATATTTAAACGATAGAAGTGAACAAATAGTAAAAGGCAGAACGGCCAAAAATCATTATGGCAATAATGATTCAATTTACACATCTGATTTCTCAAATACCAATAATTTTCAATATGAATCTAGAGCATTGGATGAGGAAATTGATCATGAATTAGAAGATCTTGATGTTGTTAAATATATTGATTTTACTGATGGTGATCTGCAAATTGATCTAGCGTTGATTAATACAAACAATCTTAACAAAGGACAACCACCCAAACTTCCTAAAAGACCACAGTAATTATTATTACTAATTATTCCTTTTACGATAACTTGATGTATAGAACTCTACTTATATATATGTTATATGATATGAATTAAGTACATATACTAACAATGGAAACCTTATATGACAAGTATTTATAGTAATGGTATATATGAACTAATAGTATATATCAAGTGGCATATATGAATTATTCTTGTTGTTTACGAACACCACTCACAATATCATCAACTCTTAGCAATAAACATGCACTTTCAATAGCAGTCTTAATACTCTGTTGTTTAATGACCTCTGGTTCCCATATACCAAAGTCTTTCATATCAACAACTTTGCCTAATTCACCATCGATACCAAATGTGAAACCACCCTTAGCATGTTCAGCTCTTAATTGTGACAATACTCTAATTGGATTACCACCTGCGTTTTGAATTAAGGTTCTTGGAATGACTTCGAATGCATCAGCAACAGCTTGATATGGCCATTGTGCAACACCTTCAATAGTTTTTGCCTTCTCTGCTAATCTGACAGAGACTGCCATTTCAGTAGCACCACCCCCTGGACTTAATGATGGCTCAAATATAACATTTCTTGTAACTGCAATTGCATCTTGTAAGTTTCTTTCAATTTCATTTAAAATATCCTTGGATGGACCTCTCAATAAGATTGTACATGCTAGTGGGTCTTGACATTCAACTAAATATGAGTAATATTCATCCCCGATTTTTTCGACTTTGAATAAACCACACTTAGTACCAATATCAGATTCCTTTAAATCCTCAATTCTATTAACAATGGTAGCTCCAGTGGCTCTTGCTATTCTATTATTATCTGACTTTTTAACTCTTCTCAATGCTGTAACACCACCTTTTAATAGATAGTGTTGTGCTAGATCAGATACACCCTTTTCAGTAATTACCAAATCAGGTTTGAAACTTAGTAAAGTTTCACACATATCTTTGACTTGTTCTTCTTCAATTTGTAAAATTCTACTCCAATCTTCTTCTTTTGTGATTTCAATATTTGTTTGTGATTCCCCTTTTTTATACTCTAGTGGACAGTCTAATAGTATGACCTTTGGATTTTCAATATTCCTCTTCATCTTTGGATGCGTAACATCTTTGTTCAATAAAACACCATTCAATACCTGACTATCTTCAATATCACCACCTGAGATCTTTTCAACTCTAACATATCTTTTGGTGTCTATCTCTTTGTGACCGAAACCATCATCAATAGTAACAGTCTTGACAGCAGTTAAAGCTAATCTACACATTAAGTCAGACCATCTATTAATATATTTAGTTCCAATAGAGGCTGAAATGATTTGTATCATTGATTCTTCATTCTGAGTGTCGATAGGTTTTGATACATCATGAATGATTTCTAAGGCATCACTAAGTGCTTGCTTCAAAGCTTGGATAATAATGACGGGATGAATGTTCTTTTCAATATATGGGAAAGTTTGAGCCAATATTTCACCTGCTAAAATAATGACAGTTGTAGTACCATCACCAACTTCTTCATCTTGTGTTCTACTAAGTTCGATCATTGACTTAGCAGCAGGATGCGCGACATCAATTTCTCTTAAGATTGCATGTCCATCATTGGTTAAGACAATACCACCCATTGGATCTAGTAACATTTTAAGCATCGCTTTTGGACCTAAGCATGTTCTGATAATATCAGCAACAGCCTTAGCAGCAGTGATATTAGAAATCTGTGCTTGACGACCAGTTTGTCTTTCAGAAGAAGTATCTATAGTTTTTTTTTTCAATAAATGTTAGTATAAAATTGATCTTCCATCGATTTGAGTTTGCCACTAGCGATAATTGAGTTATGTTGATCTATATTAATCGTTGTCTTAAAAGCCAAATATACTGAACAAAACTCAAATTAAAATCAATAAATATCAATAAATGAATTTGAACGTACTCATAAACACTACAGGAGCTTGCATTATGGAGATGATTGCTTAATTTCTTTATGATCTCTAATAATAATACGTCGAAGTACACGAAAACTTTTCTTTGTAATTTTCGAAACATTCGAAAAAACCAAACCGGAAATCGTATAATTCCGAGGGAAGAATTTTTAATGAAAGAAAAACGCATCAAAAGTTCGTTAGTTATTAAGAACAATTGATAGCATATTACTATAAAAGATGGGTATTATGTATGTATATTATCCTTCTGTCCATCAAGATTTCAATTGGTACTAACATGTAATTATCTAGCGAAAAAATTGAGCAAATTCAACTGGAATTATCTCGTACCCAAAAGAACAAAGCTACTGAATACCATATAGGTTTATTAAAGGGTAAATTAGCTAGATATCGTCAACAATTATTAGAACCTGCTCCTGGATCATCGAATCAATCCATACAAGGCTTCGAAGTTCAGAAAAGTGGTGATGCTCGTGTTGCTTTGATTGGGTTTCCATCAGTTGGTAAATCTTCATTCTTATCTAAGATTACAAAGACGAAATCAGAAGTAGCCAGTTATGCATTCACTACTTTGACATCAGTTCCTGGTGTTTTGGAATATCAAGGTGCTGAGATTCAAATAGTAGACTTACCTGGTATCATTCACGGTGCTGCGGATGGTAAGGGTCGTGGTAGACAAGTTGTTTCCACGGCAAAGACAGCTGATTTAATCTTAATGGTACTTGATGCCACTAAAGGTAGTGATCAAAGAGAAATTTTAGAGAAGGAATTAGACAAAGTCGGTATTAGACTTAATAAAGAGAAGCCAAATATTTATTTCAAAACAAAGAGTTCGGGTGGTGTTAAATTTAGTTTTACAGCTCCACCAAAGCATTTAGATGAAAAAATTGTTCATGCTATATTACGAGATTATAGAATTCATAACGCTGATGTTCTTGTTAGAGACGAAAATTGTACAATCGAAGATTTTATCGATGTAATTAATGACTCACACAGAAGCTATATTAAATGTTTATATGTTTATAATAAGATAGATGCTGTTTCACTAGAGGAGGTTGATAGAATAGCAAGAGAACCAAATACTGTTGTTATGAGTTGTGAAATGAATTTAGGTGTTACTGATGTTATTGAAGAAATTTGGGTTCAACTTGACTTACTAAAGCTATATACAAAAAGAAGAGGGGTTCAAGTTAACTTCAATGACCCAATGGTTGTTAGAAATCATAGTACAATTGAAAATATTTGTGATTCAATTCATAAAGATTTCAAATCACATTTCAAATATGCTCTTGTTTGGGGTTCATCAGCAAAACATATCCCACAAAAGTGTGGTCTTTCTCATGTTATATACGATGAAGATGTTGTATCGATCGTCACCAAATAGTTCTACCTGTTTTATAGCCCTCTTTAATTTAATGTTGTTGTTCTTTTCTCAACACCAAAAGCAAACTGTATGATCTACGAGAATTTGAATAATTTATTGATGATTCTTACTTATTCGATAATCTATTTACAGGAAAAGATATTACATAGGACACACTGACTACCTGATATAAGCAATATATGCTAGCATTGTACGTTTAGTTTAATTTTCAACTTTGTAGCACTTCTTTATAGGAAGAGAATCTTATTTACTGATACCTCTCTTCTCTAAGAAATCTTTAGCTTCGTTGATTTTAGTAGCTAAGTATGGACTACCACCTTTATCTGGATGATTAGCGATCATGATTCTTCTATGAGTTTCCTTCAATTTTTTTTTAGTTAATTGTGATTCTTTTAAACTTAAGATTTGAAGAGCCTCTTTAGCGTTCATCTTTGCACCAAATCCTCCTTTGAATGAATCTAAGGTAGCACCACTACCACTCTTTTTGAAGAAGCCAGAGACAAAATATAAAGTCATAAATCCACCAACACCTGTCAATATTGGGTGATCGCCCATGAATTCTAATGTTTGATCGAAATAGTAATCTATTGAACCATTTGATGGACCAGTACTGGTAGTAGAGGAGCTAGAAGGATCTTTACTGATTGTTATGGTTTGAGGTTCATACTTTTCACCTGGTATTGGCAACGTAGGTATTTCTAAGGTAGTCTGAGATGAGTTGGACATGATGATTGATATGTATGCATAATTAGAGCTTACACTATAGTATATGTTTAATAATTTTCATAAATTTTTTATCGAAAAAGTAGGAGATAATAATTTCCTAAATAGGTAATTTCTGTTTTAGGAATTCTTTCATTAGAGATTACAAAATAATTACAATGTTAGTAGTATAAAATATATATGATATATACAATACTTATAATCAATGGCTAATAGACTTTTCTGGGTGTATTCTTCTTAAGAGTACTTCTAATATAACTTTGTAAGATAACAGAATCAAGATTTATAAAATTAAACTAAGGCAACTCGAATATTTTAATTAAATAGGTATAGATGAAATGAAGATAAAATGTGGGTTTGGGGAAAAAACAAAAGGAAAATTAATATGAAAGGATCAATGAGAGTAGCGAGAATAGCAGAAATAATATATATATATTAAAGGCAAACAATAGAAGGGGTATGTCATCGAGGAATGTAAAAGAAAAAATAGATTTGCGAAGGCATAAGATGTGTATCAATATCAACAATCAATGCTGAACGTATCTTTAATCATCAAGATTGAAGACACCTGTTTGTTGAGAATCATCATCATCATCATCACTAAATCCATCGTCTTCGTCGTCATTGTTAGTTGGGGATAATATTGATTCATTCTTTAAAGTGCTTGTTGAATGTGATTGTCTCCTTTGAACATCTAAATAACCATTTGTTGGATGTGCATCTTTTCTTAATGGTGAACTTAAATTCGTCAAAGAGGATGGAGGTTGTTCAGATATGGAGTATGTTCTTCTTTTATTATTGTTGTATGGTGTAAGGTTGTTGTTATCAGTCAAGGATGACGATATTCTTAGATCTTCCTGTTCATTGTTATCAGTGTATTTAGAATTGAACGTTACGTTCAAGTTTGAAGTTGTTGTTGAGGAAGAAGATGCTATTATTGAAGGGATGTTACTATTGCTTGATTGATTTGTAGATGATGATGGTGGAGGACTTGGGGAAGCTTTATTTGAATTTGGGCTACTAGAAAATTCATTCATTGAAACCAAGATACTAGCGGCTTCTAATAGTTGAACCTGTTGGTGTTTTGATATCAATAATTTCTTTGTAACGTTCCATTCAGGTGTGTGTTCCCATAGATGTTTAGCCAATGAAGATATGTGCTTGTAACCTTTACCACAAGCTTCACATTTCAGTTCTTCTTTTAATCTACCTGTTTCACCTTCACTAATTCTTCTAACAACAAATTCTCTTGACAAAAGTTGTGGGACAGGCATACTTATTTGAGCCTGAGAGTGTATGTTGTTGGTATTATTATTTGTTGTTGAATCATTTGGTAGAACGAAATTATCGTTGTGAGTGCGATTATGATTATGATTAAGATTAAGATTAAGATTAAGATTATTAGTATGTATGTTGTTTAGACTTCGATTATGATTATGATTATGGTTGTGACTATGGTTATCATTATGGTTATGCATTTGACCATGGTTAGTAGCATCTGCATTATTTGTTATTATGCTAGTATGATTATTATTATTGTTTTTACTCAAAGATTGAGATAAATGACCAGAATTTGAACTGACACTATTTCTATGCGGTATTGTGTATGGACCCGTTGATGAAGAAGCTCTTCTTGATAGAGGGTTTGAAGAACCATGAGTTGGGACATGAGTCGCATAGGAAGAAGTCATAACCAGATGATATGAGCTCTTATGTAATTCTTGCTTTGTCTGTGAATATTTGTGAATAAGTAATTGAGCTTGATAATAATATCTATTATTATCAAATTAATGAAAGGTTGTGTAGATTATTATACTTTGAAGTTTGAGACGGAATTACTGCCAGTGAACAAAAAAAAAGGTCAAATAAAGACGTGAGAGTAATACACCTTTTAAATTCTAGATTAAGGTGTCAGATATTGACAATAAGAAGTATGCTAAACAAGATCAGTAATTACAGAGATATCAATAGGTCATTAAAGAATTGTTTGCAAAAAATATTTTTTTATATATTTTTTTTTTTCCAAATTTTTTTTTTTTTTTTAATTTTATTTTTATTTATATTTTTTTATATTTTTGTGTACAGCTTTAGGAACAGTCACGTGATACGATAATGATCTGAAGAGTTTAATCTCTTGTTAGTAACCATCATAATTGAGATACAGCTTCATGAGTAGTCTCTATCCATGGTGTAGCCTCAAATTTGAAATATGATTTTCTAATTAGATGATTTGACGCGCTTGTATTGCGAGCTTCATAACAACACTAATTTCTCTTTTTTTTGTGTCTATCTATCACTGAGAAATAGTAAGAGAAAACCGGTTATGGCATTCAATATTTCAGTGATTTTGCTGAGTAAATGTTGGAAATTTCTTACCAGATTTCATGCTGATTAATATTCCTTTGCCGTGCTATTCAATATCCAGTTAAATAACAATAAGCATTCTTTAATTCTGTCGTGGTAGTCAAAGCTCATTCGATCGTTTAGTAATATCATAGTGAAAATTTTAGTTTTTTTTTACAAAGCAGCCAATTTTCTTTATTAGAACTACTCAGTATAAGTTTAAATAATATTATCTTTCACAACTAGATCAACATCAACCCTTCATCAACCAAAGAACTTAAGTGCAAAAGATAGAGCTTTTGTAGAATGAGCTCTACTGAAGACAGACTTGCAAAATTCAAGCAATTACAGAAGAGGAAAGGTGTCAGTGATAGACACAGTAAACAAGAACTTTTCAAAGAACATAAGAAACTATTAATTGGTGAAAAGAAGTTAAAGGCATTACAAGATAAACAGGAAAGGGCCCTAGCGGAGCTAGAAGAATTAGAACAAAGAGAAAGAGGTATCGATATTGATAAGAAAAAGGCATGGAATTTATCAGTAGCAGAACATGATCATATTACAAATAGATATGACAAGGACTCTTCAGACTATCCTGAAAATCTTCGAAACACTTTTGATAAATTAGCTGAAAATACGTATAAAAAGGAAATGAAAAACTTAAGTATTGATGTAGATGCTGAACAAATATCTCGAAAGATAAAGTTTGATAAGAAGATGAATAGTAAGAGTAAAATCTTTCAAGATTTCTACCAAGTTTCCATTGATACTAAAGAAGATGATAAGAACATAAACAAGAAAAAGTCACAAAATAATTCACATCTTGATGGATACCAAAACGATGATATAAATTATGATGATAGTAGTGACGATGATAAGATCGATTATACTAACAAACCGTCTCAAGAATCTTTAAAAAAATTGGTAAGTTCAATGAAGCAGTCTGATCAAAGAAAGTTTAAGAAGAGAACAAATGATCAAGATAGTGAAAGTTATATCAATAATAAGAACAAACAATTTAATGAAAAACTAAACCGTCATTATGATAAATTCATCAAATGATCTTTCTTAAGATTGGAATCGTGTCTCTTTTATCTCCATTAAAATTTGCTCTGTTCGTTCAACCTAATAATCAATATAATTTGTTAGTTTTTTTTTTTTTGGAAAGGTCTATGATAATAAACAATTAAAATGCTGTATACAGCTCACAAAGTATACAAACTTACAAAGGAAATGAAGGATGGATCTTCAAGGATTGAGAGTAACGTTTCCTTTATGTCATAATCGGAAACATTATTAATATTTCCTATTGTGTTATCATTATTATCATTCTCAGCATTAACAAATTGTTGAGATGGAGATGGTATGCAGTCCAAGAAGGACATAGCTGGATTTCCGTTTGAACCAAATTGCTTGTTATAGTCCTTATTGTTATTTACCTTGTAACAGGATTGGCTTTGAGCTGGTGTTGGCAGATGTTTCAGTTGTGATAATAAATTACCATGATTTAGAGTATTCACTTCTGATGGCTTGTTGAAGCTCGGAACCAAATTGGGTAAGGATGTTATTGGAGTCAATGGGATTTGTTGATTTTGTGAGAGTTGTTGATACTGCTGCTGAGTATATGCTATGTCTTGATATTGACCGAATTGTTGTTGATTACTTTGATTCTGATGGTCTAGGTTATTTGGGAAGTTGTTATAACCTGAACACGATGTAGGGAACGTATTCAAATTATTATTGGGTATTGTTTGATCTAATGTTTGTGAGAATGATAGCATTCCATTCTGAGTATTGCACACATTGGTACTGTCTATGTTAGTCTGACTGACCTCATTTAATGGAACATTAATTCGTTTAAACAACTCCAAAACCTTTTGAAAATCCTCACTGTTACTTATATTTAATTGATATTTCTGAGATCGTCTGTTATCTTTAATTCCAATGATAGGATACTTGTAGTATAACTTGATACTGTCGTACTTAGTCATTGATATCTGTACTAAGGTTACTGATCTCCAGATAATCTTTAAAATGGGAATATCAGGAAAAATCACAAACGAAAGCTCAGATCTTGAAGGGAAATGGATCCACTGAGATCCATTTTCTGTGTACGAATATTTAGTAACTTCTGTCATAAAGTAATTGGATTGCATGTTAGTACTCTTTTTAGCTCTCATATATTCACACCAATAGCCTTAATGTAATATGATATTGTAGAAAGACACAAATTTTGAATTTTAAAAATTTCAGCGGTTAAAAACCTATTACTACTTGTTACTTTTTTTTTTCTTTAATTCTTGATTTAAATTTCTAGCTTCTACGTAACACTAGGCTAGACAGCAACCTCGTTAGTTTAGCTACAAAATCCATTGGAAAATATTACTGCTAACATGTTGATTGTTGGTCTTACTGGTGGAATATCATGTGGTAAGTCAACAGTTTCTCAGAAGCTCCAAAATGAGTACAATTTGAAGATTATCGATGCTGATTTGATTGCAAGACAAATCGTGGAGCCAGGCAAGCCAAGTTATAACAAGATAGTCAAATATTTTGGACCAAAAGTGCCTGATTTAGTATCAAAGGATGGTAGTTTGAATAGAGGAGAATTGGGAAGCTATGTTTTTCAGAATAAGGAGGAATTGAAAGTACTAAACTCATTCACACATCCTGCTGTAAGATATGAGATTTTCAAACAAATCATTTTGGCATATATATCAATGGAAAAAATGATTATTTTAGACGTTCCACTGTTATTTGAAGCTGGTCTTGACACTATATGTGGTGCTACTATCGCAGTTATATGTGAAAATAATGTACAATTGGAAAGATTACAACGTCGTAATCCTAATCTTTCTTTAGAGGAAGCACAAAATAGAATTAACTCTCAAATGAAGAATGATGAAAGGATAAGGAAGGCAGACTATTTAATTGACAACTCTGGGGATCTGGAACAATTAGACATCAGAGTTAAAGGAACAATGAAGGCTGTGAATCCACATTTACTTTTATATATCTTGGAATTATTCCCACCTTTTGGTTTGATTAGTGCTTTACTTGTATTCTTGATAAAGAGAATTCATTCACAAAACATCATCAGATCTATGAAAAAATCCACTTAAATTTTACAAGAATGAACAACTTGTTTAATTACCAAAAATAATATGTAATACGTAAACTAAACAAACACATTTTATCAATACATATATTAGTGGTAATTTCAATAAATTAGAATTAGAATCGAGATTTAACTTTAAATCTTAAGCTTCAAATCCAAATCCTTAGATCATAATCCAAATCCGAGCTCCTCGGAAATCGCAAACACAAAAAAATTTCTAATCAATGCGGCACTTACAAGCATTTGCTAAATACTTTTAAGATTATATTGACAGTATGAACGAAGCAAATCATAGTATAAAAGGATTGAAAATGGCTACCCCAAAGAAGCTTGTCAGTGTGATATTGGAACCCAATTCTGAGATAGATGATGTTGTTTTTTGCTCTTATGATTCTGATGGTACCTTCACTAAATTAGACGATTTCATTATAAAATTTAACAAAACACAGAAAATTGATCAATTAAAGAGTTATTTTCATACTGATCCTCCATATATCACATATCAAGATCTTAATCCATTTGAATTATTTGATCAAGATTGTAAAGAGACAAAGTCAAGAATTTTCAAACATAAAGATTCAATCGTATATAGGGATACCAGTATTGACTTTAATGAATTAGGATCAAAATTGAAAAGAGAAAGAATTGAAAAGGTTGGACCCAATTTTTATCTACCAGGTCAACCTCAACCTATTTGGGAGGACTATCCATTCTTTAAACCTTCTATAGATGATAGTTATGAATTGACCAATCAAGAATACTATAAAGAGTTTATAACACCCTTTGAAAATCTATTGTTTAAAAGGAACCAAAATACGATTAATAATAATATTGAATTAGCTATTGGATTAGATGATATTACTTTATATCAAACACCAATTGATTCAAGATTATATTTTTCTACTTCTGATTCGGAATTTTATGATATATTTAAATCTTCAATTTTTAATATCATAGTCAAGGTTTACCATTCTATTCTATTGCCAAAGAGGGAAATCAATAAGTATTTTGATAACTTTAGTGATGAAAATTTATCAAATAATACAATAATCAATAATGATTTTAACTTGTTACTAAAACCTATAGGATCCACTGCACTTTCCACATTTCCATTCGGTTTTTGTGAAAAAGAAGATGACTTATTGAACTTGTTATTAGTTCATGTTGAAATTGTAAATATGGGGCTATGCATTAAGGAAGGTTATGAATTGTATTTTCAAAATAATAAAAAGCAAACACAAGAAGAGGACAGAATGAATGGTAGTGAATTTACTAAGATTACAAATTTTTTAAACACTTTTTCTAAATGTGTATCAATTTGTTTGAATTCAAAGACAAATAGATTTATAATATTGGACTATTATTGGTGCGGTTTATTTGAAATTGATGAAATTTATGATGGTGAAATTCAAGATGTTACAAAGCTTATATCAAATGTCAAATTGAGACATTTTAGCTTTGATACCTATGAAGAAAGTAGTTTATATACTGACAAGATGACAATTAGAAATGTTATTGCATCATTTTTCAATTTTCCACATCTTCAATTTAAAAAGACACAGACTAAATTCGATACTATTAATAGAAGAGTAGTAAATGAATGGGAATCATTTAAATCATTTGACAAATCTAATTTACTTTCATCCATTAATAAACATAACTTTGGAAAATCAAGTCCCACAGTATTTCAAACTTCTTC